>LPNX010395462.1:858464-908604 GCA_001517045.1 Pseudotsuga menziesii
GTCCATGTAGAATGAACACTTCTTTAAATTGACATATAACTTGTATTGTCATACGATGATCGAAATCTAATGAATGTGTTGCAAATGTTCCACCCAGGTTCTACTAAAAAAGTCACCATGTCCCATTATTTTTCTACATCAACATAATTGGGCTCCCACAAGGCGAGGATCTTGGTTGAATGTGTCTCTTTCGGATGAGTTCTTGAATCTGACATTTTATTTCCTCTTTCTCCAAAACAGAGAATATGTATATGGACCATTAAGGAAGGGAGCATCGCGTATAAAACCTAATTAAGTGTTTTACTTGATAATTGCACAATGACACCTTTTTAGGTGAGGAAAATATATCTATGTATTCCTCTACAATATTTTCCACCGGCTTCTGTTGTGTAGATAGGCCTAGGATTGATACTATGGTAGTATTAATGACCTTTTGTACACCTTATGATCAATAATATGGTAGTATTAATGACCTTTTGTACACCTTATGATCGAACTATGAAGAGGAAAGTTTTCCAATTCTATGAGATTACTTTCTGACACTACTTTATTGATATCAAGGATATTGTAGTAGTACAAACTACCTTGTTGGGACCTTATAAAGTTTTCTCCTCAAAGTAACAATTACACTATACTACCTGGACTCATTAAAATCATGAAGTTTCCAAATATAGGGTTTTCATAAAAGAACATCACAACTTCAAGTGGGGAAACATCACACAATTCCTCACGTCTGAAGGGATTGATGTTATAGGATAGGTGAAATGAGAAACAATTATCGCTATTTGTGGACCACTAGGGAAGCATCATTTTTATTCTTTCCATTTCAGATAAGATAGATAAGATATGATAATTTTATTAATGTCCAGTGAAGGACCACAAAGGTAAGTTAATATTAGTAAAAGATATGTATCTAATGTGAATTGAATGTGGGAGTGTGAAGGCCACTCCAGAGGAATTTCAAACAAACTTTTCAAATATTCTTGAAGGATGATTTCATTAATGGTTTCATATGTGATTGTTCTTTAATCATTCATGGTTGCATATAATTCTTGGGTTATTTTGTACTTGTTGTGAATCTTGTGATCATTATATTTGGAAGAGCCCTCCTAAAGTTTTTGGCTTATTGAGTTAGATACACATGGTTGTTAGAGCATGTTTATAACAGTTTAGGTAGGCCTTCTTTCATACAAGTTTGAATATCCTTGATCGTTTATCTTATCTGGAGTCCTTGGTACAAAATGGAATGGAGCCATTTATTGAGTAGTGGGATGCAAACTGCAAGCAGTGAAAACTTTTCAAATATTGAAAATAGCGAACCACAAAAGAGATTTGGAGAGACTTTTATGGAGATCAAGGCAAATTTTTTTGTGGAGAGTTCTATTTTCAAAATTTAAAAGCTTTCACTGCTTGCAGTTGCATCTCACTACTCAAAAATGGCTCCATTTCGTTTTGTATCAGGGACTTCAGGGAGTGTCATTAATGTTTGAAGGCAAAGTTTTTTGTGGAGAGTTCCATTTTCAGGTTTTCATGAGTTGTTGAAGGATTCAGCAAAGTGTAATGAATATATTTTGCATTCTTTGATAATTTAGTGCTTCCTCGACTACATACAATTCAGTTATGTAATGATCATGTTCATTTAGAAAATGGGTCCGCCGCTTCTATTTATAGTTTTTTTGACAGAGGCACCTCGGTCGAGGTATTTACCTCGACCGAGCTATATACCTCGACCAAGGTATTTATTAACCCTCGGTCGAGGGTTTAATACCTCGATCGAGGGTTAATAAATACCTCGACCGAGGGCTGGAAAAAACCTCGGTCGAGGGCTGAAAAAAACCTTGGTCGAGATATTAAAACCTCGGTCGAGGGCTTGTTAAACCCTCGACCGAGGTACGTTTTTTGGTTTTTTCCAAAATGCGCTTGCCAAAAAGTGTTACCCAGGTCCGTGGATTCACCCGCTCATCCTAGCCAATACCATCGGTTCCTCTCAGCCAAGACCTTCATACTTAGGTAGCCTCATCTATCCTTGTTCCAACACCATAGGTTTCATTAGAATTGGTTTCACCAATTGGTACTTATGATCGTTTTCCCAAGGTGACTTGTTTTAGGACTGTTCAGCATAGCGAAGTTGTACGGACTTCCATGTCTCATTGTTTCATCTTCGGGGTTTGAAACTTTTACCACATAAATTAAAGTCCACACCCTTTCTAGAACATCTTGATAAATTTCATTTGGACCTTTGTATCCCGAGATATAGCAATTCGACCTAGGTGTCCTATTTGGCAAAGAATCCTAGGAAAGGATAGAACCCTAACTTGGAGGTATCATATCTCCTAGAATATAGTGAATATGAGGCTGAAAAGTGGACACCGTGTACATCAGGAATTTACTTTGAACTTGTGAAATTTTTGGCACTTGATCCTTTTCCAATATCAAGATATAGCGAATCTACCAAAACTATCAGGTTTAGTGTTTTAGGGTTTTTCAGGGCGAGGGTCAAACTAGGGTTTGACTTTCCTGGATTTTCACCCAACCAAAAATATTGACCCAGGTCTCTAAACTTCGATTTTGATTAGGAGAGAAATCCTATGTCGGGCTCACTCAAAAATTCCTCTTCTGTAAAAAGCCCTAATTTCCCGCACCAAAAACTAAAAATGCTCGAAATCAAATTCTACTTCGATAGAAAGATGCGCCCTTCAATGGAGAGTTAGCCTAGCATCCTTTTACTGATGGATTATGGAGAAAGACCCAAAAAGTAAGAAGCCCTAGCTTCTGCAGCTGCATAGTGTCTTCTTTTCAGGTTAGCTCTAATACCACGTTAGATTTTTTATCATTTAAGCAATATGATCTTAGGATCTTATCTGAGAGAATAACATGCACAACAATAAACACAAGAGACAAGAGACACAAATAATTTTCCTCGGGGAAACCATAAAAGAGAAAATCTTGCAACTTCCTCGGAGATAGAATGAGCACCAATGGCAGTAGTAAAACCCAAAGACAGAAAAGATGATCTCCATAGCTGTTCACTTTCTCTCACTTGAGAGAGCTTCTCCTCTCTCACTCATGCGCCCCAGTGAGTGAGTGTGTGTGTAATGTGTAGAAATGAGGAGAGCCTCACTTCTATTTATGTTCTTCCGTTCACTTTATGTCCACTCCAACAAGTCGGCCTCACTTAACAATTACTTACCAGGGATGACTTCTCTAGGAGAGTCTAATAACCCTAGTGCCCCACAACTGTGGGGACTTTGCCCTCCAATCAACAAGGAGGGTTAACCTTGACTCAATTGTGGGGACTATTGCCCCGAATTACAATGGAGGGTTAACCTCAATGACATATAAAATGACTTTACATGAATTGTTTACATTATTGAATCTCTCGATCAAAACATCGGGGCATGACACGACTCAATTACATTATAGATACTTCCCGGAATAAACATTGGGGTATAATACATAGGATATACAAGTGAATACATTCCGAAGTTACAAATACATCAACAAGTGTTGACATATCTTTGGCTATGTGTGAGCGTGCTTAATTTCCTTATTCCTTGAGGGAATCATGCCCAGCTCGGGGGTGGCATTGTTGCCTAGAGATTAAGGAGCACACTGGCCTATGGTTGGGTGGAACATTGCAACGACATAGCTGGTTGCAGACAAGCTTCTTCATAAGATAAGTATTCGTGTCTATTTCATCTCTGCAATTGTATTTGATGTTTAATGATAATGATGAACATGATAAATGCTTGAATGGAATGTAGTTTGCTTCCATTGTATGTTAAATAATTATGCATCTATGCATGTTTTAGTTCAAAGCATTTCAATTTTTATCATGTGTATGTTCATGGGGATAGTTTCCCAGGTAGATAACAACATCGGTAGCGTCCTCTTCATTGGTCGGAGAGTTGGGGGCGTGACAATATCCCAAATTAGTGGGGACATGGAGATAATCAATGTTATGATATTTTATATCTTGCAACGTTACGTAACGTTTATGAGGGAGATCTTATAACGTTAGGTAACGTTATGTAACATTATGTTGGTTATAAAAATTAAAAAAACTCAATAAAATTCAAGAAGTATCACAAACTACATCATAATAAACACAAAGAATCAACTAGCTACCTTGATCCAGCAACATCGACAATTAACCCAATAGATAAGAATTTAAAATTTAAAATTTTATCTCAACTAGATCAAATTATGTAGCAAAGGGTTTTTTATATTGGAAAACTTAAGTGTGTTATTATGCTTGGTTTAATATTTACCCATTGAATCAGCTAACTGCGTTGATCAAGCAACAACCATAGTAAACCAGTAGAAGCACCAGGTTGTGGGATACAAACATCCACATTCTGTAGCATAGTTATAATAGGGTTGCCAATCGTTCCACTAGTAATTTACCATTTGAAGGTTGAAATGGCTAAATTCTCTAGCAGAGAGAGAGATTGGAAAATAAGAGGGCAGGCTCATGCAGCCATCTCCTCCTCCCAGCGCGACCTCCCAGCCATCCAGCTAGTGTGACCTCACGCCTGCCTAACCAGCAAGCCATCCCAACCAGCAACCACTCGTTCTCATTGTCACCCTCGTTAGCGTAAAGAGAACAGGTAGAAGGTGATAAGAATTACTGGAACAACTCTAGAGATGGCTACGTGATCCTGTCCACCATGGTCTCAACTCTGTGGGTAGACAGAGAATTAAATCTGCTTTCATTGTTTTCTGTCGTTGTGAGCATGTGGCATATGAAACCTGCCATGTGGAAAATTTGCACCAGTCTTTCAAATAGGCTTGGGCCGACGAAATCCAAGAGGCAATAGGGAATCGGTGTGGAATTTGTGCTATGAAGAAAGAAAGGGCCAACGAGAACTGGAACAAGTCGATGGGAAGGGACCAACTTGACAGTCGACGAGAAGTGGCTTGATTGATGGTGCTATAGTCAATCCACTCAGTGATCATTCCAGTACATTCATGGTTCTTGCATCTCTAAATTATTTGGCCGGCTTGTTCAAGAGAATGAAAGCCCAGAATGCTTGATCTACGTTGTGAGTGTCGAGTTATTAAAAACGCCTTTCTCTACCCATTTATAGGCAATTCAATTACATACAAGGGAAACAAAAACGCCTTTATCTACCCATTTATAGGCAATTCAATTACATACAACGGAAACAAAAACGCCTTTCCCTACCCATTTAAAATAAGGAAGAATCAAATCTAAAAGTCGAAGTTCTCTGTGATTTTTCCTCCACTAATTAAAGACAAGAAAGACAATAAAAATACACAGTCAAATGAATTTGCTGGGCAAGGATTTGCACTTCTCTCTTAAAGTGAGACGTCCCACTCATTTAAGAATTAAATGAAAAAAATAGTCAAATACGTTGATATGACAATGCAGAAGTTTAATGTCATCCAAAAAAACGTTCTCATCAAAGATTCAATACACAAAGAAAACCAAAGCGTTTTTATGGCAAATATTAATCACCTAATTGGTTAAAAAGATAATAATAACATTATTATCTTTTTAATAACCCAAGGGAATTTTTAATAACTCGACACTCACAACCTAGATCAATCATTCTGGGCTTTCATTCTCTTGAATAGGCCGGCCAAATGATGTAGAGATGCAGAACCATGAATGTACTAGAATGACGACTAAGTGGATTGACCATTTGAAGGTTGAAATGGCTAAATTAGAAATCGTTTATGTTAATCAATATAAAGATTCTCTATCATGCACAAGATATGCGACCTTTTTTCCTCAATTAGATTTTTTTTTAATTGTGAATATGTTTTTTTAAATCAAAAATAGATTTTTTTTTTAATTCTGATTATGTTTTTTTTTAAATCCTTTCAAAAGAATTAAAATAACAATTAGAATAATAGTTATAAAACTATGGAAAATCTAAAATTAATAGAAACGTGAACAAAACCAAAATATTTTCAAAAGTCCTAAAATAAAATTAAGCTCCAGAATGTTTCCTAATTCAAATCCTATGAAAAATTCGATCAAATCAAAACTAAACTACAATATAAAACATGAAAAAACATACCTAAATCTTTATCAATTTAAAATAAATAACTAAACATTAAAAACTAAGAAACTATATTAACGAAACTAAATTGTACAAATCAAAACAAAGCTACAATATAAAACATGAAAAAGCACACATAAATCTTTATCAAATTAAAATAAATAAATTCTTTAGTATGTACACTAACAAAATGTTATTGTGTCATATAAACTTCAATTCAAAACTATGATTTATGCGTAATCTGTCCTCTTCTTCCAGTGGAATTGCAAATCGATGTCCGTAAATAATTTTTACAGCAGAGAAAAAAAGACATCAAATTTAAGATTCATTTTTTTAAAGATAAAATTAGAAATCGTTTATGTTAATCAATATAGATTTCTACTTTTAATTCAAAACTATGATTTATGTGTAAGCTCGAGCCTCTTCTTCCCGTGGAATTGCGAATCGATGTCCTTAAATATAAAATTATAAATAGTTTATGTTAATCAATATAGATTTCCGGATTGTTACAGCATGCTTTCTAAAAATGAAGACTGTTCAAATGCCTTGGCTCGATTCTTGTAAATTGTTGAGCCCGTTGTTATTATGATTCCAAGAGTAGTTTCAATTTGGTGACAAAGTTGTTATGTTGATTGGATTCTAGGAGCATCACCGGTTGTATCTCCATATGAATCAGGGGATTCATTATATAAAAACATGCCCGTGATTAATATTCGATAATTTATATTAATATCTCGATGTGTAATATATTAAACCTGCACATGATTAATATTCGATAATTTATATTAATATCTCAATCTGTAATAAATTAATAGAAGCCAAAATATAATTATAAATCATATTATAATTTACTCAAAACTTAGGTTTTTTTTTTTAATCTCTCATTGTTTGGAGAAGTATTGTTGTTTCAAGCTCTCTCCTGTGATCTAGGCTTTCTCCTGCGACCTCCTTCCTGCCCTCGCATGCGATCTGGGCTTTCTTAGGCCACCTGCTCCCTGCGCTCTCTTGCTATGCTCTTATGACTATATTGAAATATATATTAATATATATATTGAAATATATATTAAATATATATTTTAATTTAAAATTAAATTAAAATATATATATATTAAATTTATATAAGATATAAGACATTGCAACAATAGGCGAATCCTCTAATTCTTACATAGACATTGAAAAAAATAATTGCACATTTCACTCCTCAGAATGATTGGTAGGTGAATCTCTCTAATTATTGAGTGGAATTGATCCCTCTAATTCAGACATCGAAAAAAATTAATTACACATTTCAGTCTTGAGAATGATTGGTAGGCGAATCCCTCTAATTTATTCAATCCTTAATACTTATTACTTACATTGAGATAATCCTCATAATTCTATTGTGTTTTAAACTTAACCTGTTCCTTACAATGTTGATCAAACTCCAGTTTTGGGTTACCCCCCACGACTGAAACCAGCCTAGATCCAAATCCTAGGCTCTATCAAGCACCGAGAGGGATCAAATCTCCCGAGGTGCAAACCTTTTCTCAGGTATTGCACTCAAGCAGGTTTGCACCTTGGGATATTTGATCCCTCCCGACACTTGATAGAGCCTAGGATTTGGATCTAGGCTGGTTTTATATTCACTTGTTTTCTTGCAATGGCATGGATTGTTTGCATATAATTTAAACATGGGATTTAGGAATCATAATTTACGGACGAGGAGCAAATCACTAAACGTTGAAGAGTCGTTATGATTTTGCAATTTGCATGGACATATTAGTGGGTATTGCCAATTAATTAAATCATGCTGTAACAAAAGAACCAAGAAATTGGTGGATCATTAATTATGTGGAGAATCTAATTGCAATGCTTTGTGATTGTTTTATGCCTTCCCCATTAAACCTTTAAGGACATAGGGAGAGTATGCTTCAGAGAATGAGCCAAATATTTAACAAATGGAACAATAATTTCAAGCACAAAACAATGCATGGGTACTTTCAACTTATTCCCTTTCTCAATTTAATAGAACAATGTTAGAGGTGGGTATTTATATCTATCCATAAATTCATCTCGGTGGTTCATCCTTCACTCATATATATATATATATATATATATATAGGGCAATGGAGCTCTGCGGAGATGTGCAAGGAGTAGGTAAAGTCGGGTGCGAAAAGGTGGTAGAGTACGGACACAATGCGGAAAGGAGCAGGAGAAAGGAAAATTCTCTTAATTTTTAACTCTTAATGCTGATGATGTGTGATAGTTTGGGGGCATCCTGTTATAAGACAATGCACACGTTTGAGGTGATTGCACAATACATATCGACGAAGTGGATTATGATACAGAGGAGCAGGGCGAGTCCATATTCTGTACGGATGATGAAGTTCAGTGTATGAAGTCGCCAACGAAAACGGAAGCAGAGAATGAAGCATGTTCCAAAATCATTCATGCAAACGCCACCATGATGGAATTGAGTCAAGATGACATCAGAGATGATAAGCCATGGAAAACCAAGGGCGTTAGGCCAGTGAAGAATGTTGCGGAGCTAACAGTGGGAAAAGATATTCTCATCAAACAGATTTCAGAGTACCTGAGATTGACGTTAGTAGGGAGATTCTGTGGTAAAAATATAGGTAGAGAAGCACTGGAAGATTGGATGGATAGCAATTGGAAAGAAGAACCCGAGTATGCACCCACCTTTCATGTTTTACCTCGCAAGTGGTTTATGCTAAAACTGTGACAAGACGAGGATGGATGGAAGTTGATAGATAGGAAGTGATAGTGGGGACCTTCAGGCCTCATACTTAAAAAAATGGCAAATTGATTTCAATGCTAGGAAAGAGCCACACAATCAACAACATAGTTGGGTCATCTTACCAGGATTGCCAATGGTATTTTAGCAAGAAAGGATTCTAGAGGAAATCAGAAATAAGCTTGGGAAATTCATAGCGCTTGAGGATGACTGGGAATCCAAAATAGATCGTAGGTGTGCAAGGATACTGGTGGAATTGGATTTAAGAAATGGATTGTTTGAAGAATTAATAATCAATATGCACGACAGTCTACGGAGGCAGCACCTCGATTATTGGAAAATACCGTTCAGATGTTTCAGTTGCCGCGAGGTTGGGCATATGTAGAAAGACTGCACTAAGCACAAGGATGTCACCCGGTTTAAAAAAGTATGGGTGAAGAAGGTAGAAAAGGCTGGGAGAGAGGCTGTAGAAGAAGGTGGAAGAGCAGAAAAAGGTGGCGAGTCTAAAATGGATAAGTTCAAAAAGGAGGATGAAGAAAAATGGAAGATGCAGATAGAAGCAAAGCTACCGGACAACAAAGTATACATAGGCGATGGAAACCTTAGTAGTGGTGCCTCTAGCAATCCTTGATAGTAAGCAACGTCAAATGCGGGAACAAAAGGTACTAATGACAAAACACCCAGTGCACAACCCGTGTTTTCAATAATTCACGGTCTAAAAGATAGCGCACTGCCTGTTGATACATTGAGTCACAAGATTGAATCCGATTATGACCCCCGGAAGGATCCGAGAAAGGACTATAACTTACGATCTAGGGTCCTCAAAAATAAGGAAGGAGAATTTGTTTCTTCGGGTGGGTTGCCCCTTAATCCTCACACTAAGCCACAGTTAGGAAGAAAAACCTTTCTCTCTAAGGCTAAAAAACAAGCGATTTTAAATGTAAGCAGGGAAGGAAGAAAACCATAACTCGGGCGCTTAGAGACAAATCCCTAGACGGGGTTATCAAATGAAAATTCTTTCCCTTAAGATAAGGGGGATAGGACGGTCCCCAAAAAAAATGCCTAAAATGGCTACTAGCTGCCACTTAAAGACCAACGGTAATACTTTTGCAAGAAACTATGACTGAAGGACACAAGGCTAAGGAAATTATTAGAGATTGTGTTTAAGGATTGGGATATGGAAAGGATGGACGTAGATGATCACTTTAGAGGAACCCTAACATCTTGGAGTCCCTCCTTAAAAATGATATTAGTTAATCGATTCAGAATGGTATTGGGGACACAATTGGAAGATGGTAAAACTAGGAAGCAATACACAATCCTAAACTTTTACAGTCCCTTTTATGATAGGAAATCATTCTAGGAGAGGGTGGTAGAATCAGGAGCTCTAGAACTTCCAAATGTGATCATTGGGGGTGACTTAAACCTAACTTTATCCGCCAATGAAATATGGGGAAAAAATGCAAGAGTTGATGCATTAGGTTCTTTCTTCAGCTCCTTATTTAAACAGAAAGGGTTAGTTGATTTGGAACCAGTAAAATTGGAGCCCACATGGATAAACAAGAGAGGGGGAGAGCAGGCCGTTTCAAAAAGGATAGACCGGTTTTTGATAGCACAGAACCTAATAAATGATTCCCTAATTATACAAGCCACTGTAGAGATAGGTGGAAACTCACATCATCGACTGATAGTCCTTACAATTAGGACCCCAGAGGTCAAACAACCCTCTCCCTTCAAGTTCAAGCCTCAATGGCTGGCAGAGGATGAGTATCGAACCCTAATTTTAGAAGCTTGGAAACCTCTACAGGAGAACCTGCGGATAACCTGGCTAGAGCAAAGAGGATTTCTAAGGATTGGGACAAGAAGTTTAGAGAGAGGCAACAAGAAGAAATCAGAAGTATGGAAATTCAAATTAAAGAGCTCTATGAAAATAACAAAGAAGGGGTGTTTTTAGAAGCAGAATTAGGAATGCTAAAGAAGTTAGAAGGAAAGAAGAACTCGATATTGTTACAATAAGAACAGAAGTGGAGGCTTAAAAGTAGAGCTTTGTGGTTGGAGGAAGGTGACCAGAATACCAAGTATTTTCATAGATATGCCTCTCAACATAAGAGTACAACACCATGCATGAAATAAGGACAAGTCAGGGCAGTTTGGTTAGGTCTTTCTCGGAGAAGGCCCAAGCAGCAGTGGAACATTTTCAAGCATATTTATAGAGCCTGAAGGATGCCCAATAACTGAGATCCTTGAGGTCCTAAGCCTATTTCAAAGATCAATCACAACTGAAATGAATGTAGAATTAACTAAAGATATTATGGAGGAGGAGATACAACATGTCCTACACTCTTTTCAAAAAGGAAAAAGCCTTGGTCCTGGTGGGTTTACCTTAAAATTATTTCTAGGTTTCTACGACAAAATAAAGGAAGATATCCTGGCAGTAGTCAAAGAATATTGGAAGTCAGGGAAGGTGCTAGGAATCTTCAACTCCACCTCCATAACATTGATCCCAAAGAAGAAAAAGACATAAACCTTTGATGATTTTAGGCCCATCTCGTGCTGTAACATGATCTATAAAATGATAACGAAGGTGATTGCACAAATAATAAAACCAATTCCAAGCAAGATAATTTCAAAGGAACAATTTGGGTTCTTGCATAAGAGGAAAATACATGACGCTTTCTCTTTGTCCCACGAAGCAATGCATACCATCAAGAAGGAGAAGCAACGTACCTTTTCCCTGAAGTTAGACTTGTCCAAGGCATATGACAGATTAAGCTGGATCTTTGTCAGATTGATCCTTATCCAGATAAGGATGGACATGGAAATGGTAGAATGGATAATGGGGTGTATTCAATCTACTTCATTTGCAGCTCTTATTAATGGATCACCCTCTATTTTCTTCATACCTACTAGGGAAATTTGATAAGGATGCCCTTTATCTCCCTTTGTATTTCTTCTAGTGGCAGATGCTCTAAGAAAGTTAATCCATAATGCAAAAAGGGAAGGAAAAATTGAAGGAGTCAAGGTGTCAAGGTCAGAAGAAAATACATATTGGAACTGTTTGTGGATGATGTATTGTTGTTTGGAACAGGAGTAGAGGAAAAGTTAAGGGAATATGCCTCCTTAATAGATAAATACAAGAAGTCCACATGAATGCTGATTAACATAGAAAAATGAATCTTGGCTCACAATGAATTTTCAGAAGATCTAGCTCAACAATATAGGGAGATAATTGTTGGCTATCTTGGGCAGACCCGGGTTTACTATAATCAACCAACAACACCCCTAGCTCACTGGCCCTTTCGGCAATAGACCGCAAAGTGGCCTGAAGTCTCACTCGAAGTGACTCTAATGGGTTGGCCAAGGACTCAAGTGTCTTGGACCAGGTTCTGTGGCGATCCTACTAGTGGCTCACAGTTTCCCCAGCTGCGAGGTCTCTTTCTCTGCGCGTCGCACGATCTCTTGCTCGCGTCGCACGATTTCCTCGTCTCGCAGCTCTTCTAGCCGCGGGATATTCCTCTATACCGTCGTGCGGTCCTTCTCTATGTCGCGCACTTTTCCTGACTCGCGATATCTCCTGCCTTATCGCATTTCTGCGCACCGTGCGACACGCATCTCCTGCCCAACGCTAAGTCCTCAACCCGCAGTATCACGCATCGCAGCTCCTTTGCCGATGCGGTATCACCTCTCTGTGATATCCTATCTCTGCAGCTTAGCGCACTCAGCGTTGCTCGTGTCTACGTGCAAGACTTAACATACAAGGCTATTTGATACTACAATAGTGAATGTTTCACGCAAAGCATAAATGAACCATATACAACATGCCAAAGACTTTAACTTTTGTCTATCCTTCTATATTGCTGTGAACTGATTAACACATTCATTCATTAAACTATAAACAAAGTCCATGAAATGACTGATAATTGCATAAGTAAACATAACAGATAAACCAATCACATAACACTTGATTTTAACGTGGTTCACCTCCAGGATGGAAGTTACGTCCACATAACTGTGTTTTCTTATAGCTCAGGGGAAGGTAAAACATAGTTCTGCTGCACCACATATGCAGCTCAAGATCTTCTCTCGTAGATCTCTTTTCTTTCAATATCGCTCTCCTACAATATACTCTTCCCTCTCTATCGATCCCTGCGGATCGTTACATGCATATTCTATAAGCCAGCTACTGGTTACAGTAAGATTGCTACCGCTGATAACAGAACCAGAGCTAGGCTTTTACAACAGTCTAATGTTCTGCAAAACACTACTAACAACTGAATGAACCAACTAACTAACCAACCAACCAACCAACCCACCAACCAACCCTTTTACAATACAAAATATATCCCTTTATAGGCAGCCCAAAGGTCTTGCCATTACAACACTATGGGTCTGTCCCAACAGTAACCCAAAACCCTAACTAGTGACGGTCGGCCATATCTGTACTTGAGGTAGCCGCTTTCCGTCACACCACAGCTCTCTGCAGTCTTCCATGCTTCTCCGGCACTGATCATGGGTACTATGCACCTATTCTCTTTTCTATCCTTCGCTTTCAATGCTTCAGCCTCGTTGCTCCTTCTCCTTTATGAGGGTCGCTGAGCCCTCCTGTCTTCCGCCGCTGCCTTCAATGCAGTGGTTGAGCTCTCTCTTCTCGGCCGCTCAGGTACCGTTGCCTTTCTTGAATTTTCTATCTTAAAAGTCATGGTTTCCGACTCTGCTCTCCAGCTGGAAATGTGCTACAGCATCGTAGCTCTGTCTTATCTTCTTTCCACCAAAACTTATCTCTCCGCTAAACTAGCAGCTTCTTCTGTAGCTGCGGGACCCTGCTCCAACAATAATTCCTTATCCAACAAACCCTATTTCTACAGGCTTTAAGTATTTAGGTTTTTTTCTAAAACCTAATAGCTATGCCTTCCAAGACTGGTTTTGGTTATTTAAAATGGTATAAGCTCGAGTGTCAGCATGGACTAATCAGTTTCTAACCAGAGGGGGTAGATTGGTCCTGATAAAGGTAGTGTTGCAGAGTATCCTAGTGTACTGGGCATCCATAGCATATATACCAAATGGTATTCTATTGAAAATAAGGAAAAATGTTTTTCCTTCTTATGGACAACAAGCGAGCAAAATGAGGGCTCTCTATTGGCCAAATGAACAACCATTGCTCTACCAAAGGATCTTGGAGGATGGAGAATCAAGAACCCAGTGCTATTCTGTAGAGATCTTGCATCCAAATCTTTATGGAGACTTGTTCAAAATATAGACACCCTGTGGGGGAGGGTGTTATGCTCCAAATATTGTCCAGACATCACTCTGATAGAATGGTTCATGAACCCTAATAAGTCTTACAAAATGGGTCTATTGGCTAGAAAGCCATGGTTTTGGCCTTTCCACTCATAGGTAATTGGACATCTTAGAAAATAGGGAATGGAAGGAGCGTTAGGCTAGGGGAGGACCCTTTGGCAGGAGCCAGGGAGGACTTCAAGCTACCCATCTCTGTCATAACACAGCTAACGGATCAAAGATGTTTTAAACTTGTGGATGTGCAAGTACATCAACCCATTCCTCAAGGAAGAACAATATGGAAAAATTCCCAAGAGTTGCGAATGGAGGGAGAAGATGTTGAGATATGGAACAATTATGTAAATAATTTGGATACAAACTTTGTCTACCTAGACAAAGATGAGCAGGATAAATTAATATGGACTAGGAATGCTATAAATGGAGACTACACAACAAAAAAGGGATACAAAGTGGAAATCATAGATCAGTTGGAGGGTGAAAAATCTTAGTGGTGGGGATATTTATGGGCTTCAAACATCACATTGAAAACTATCTTGACTTTTTGGTTCTCAATAAATAATAAAATCTTAACATGGGAAAATCTGAGGAAGAGAGGGTTTCAAGGCCCAGGTATATGCATTCTGTGCAAATCAGGGGAAGAACTTACCTGACATTTGTTTGGTTCTTGCCCCTATGCAGGCCAGGTATGGACCAATTCATCAAGGGCCCTTTCTCAAGTCAGGATGAACAATATTGAAGAGACTTTGGAGTAGAGGATGCAGGTATGGTGGAATAACATAGGGGTATGTAATTTTGCTTCCTTTCCTACACTCTTTGTCTATACCATATGGGAGGCACACAATAGAGCGATATTTAGAAATATTTTCACCCCAACTGAAATCACATCATCCCTTCTTGTGCATAAGGCCCAAGAGCACATATTTTTACCCAAACAAAGAAAAACCCGAGCTGTCACGGTACCAGAATTCGATAAAATCTATCTATGGGCCTTCTTCGATGGTTCTAGCCAGGGAGACCCACCCATAGGTGGTTCTAGAGGATTTATTTATCTAACTGAGACAAGCAAAATATCCTTCAAAATTGCACTTGGGTAGGCTACAAACAATAAACCAGAGCTCTCGACACTTTGGACAACATTGAAGATTGCAAAGGATAAATAGATTTCGAGGCTGCACATCTATGGAGATTCAAAATTTGTGATTGACTAAGAAATTGGTAAAAATAAGATTAGAGCACAACACTTGCACAACTTGTTAAAGGCAATTCATGCTCTTCAACCATCCTTTGAAGCAGTATTTTTCAATCACATATACAGAGAGCATAATTCAGAAGTAGATACTCTGTCAAAGCTAGCCTTAGCCATTCATCCAGGGATCATTGAAGGGGAGATCACTATAAATAGAGAAGTCTCTCTATTTTACACAAAAATATGACAGGTTAATTGATGCAATGATTTTGTAACAACAAACATGGTTTTTGGTTAGGATGTAGTCACGCAACAGAAGGTATAAATTGACTGATGATTGTGCAAAACAAGGGTCAAAGCAACAATTTTGAGGAAGAATCTGTAAGGATCTAGAAAAGTTCAGACATAACCTTTTTTTGTTGTAACTAAAATTATGCATAGTGATATGAGGGAATCCATTTAGACAGAACATTGATGTAACATCTTTTGAGCAATACATTGTTGTAAGCTCTCATGAGCAGTCTAAGTTATTCTATGAATAAAGGATTTTTTTTCTCTGGAAATATATATAAAACGAGCATGCAATCAATTACGATAAAATACCCATCAAATTAATAAGGCTTGTGCACATAAGTGTTCTATGCAGTACATAATACCATAATTTAAAATAATAAATTATAACAAGTTTGAAAATGACCACTTTGTACATTGGAAGCCAATGAATTTTTATATGATCGTGAATAATTAAGTAGGTAGGTGTAAAGAAATACTTTTATTTTGTTTTAATGTCTTTAGCTATTGGAAAATATTTATAATAACATCATTTTTTATTCTATGAATACATGGCAAATTCTTATCTCTATTATTTCTCTTAAAATTTGGTCATATTTAGAATATTCCTTTGTTGATAGTATTTGGATATTCTCTACTGGTTATTAAATAGATGAAACAAGAATTTCAAATTCAAAATATTAATCTTCAAGGTTTATTTTGTAAATTAAACTTTCTTAAGATTTATTTTACTTCGGGTGGGGTTGTTTCTAGAGCTTGTAGATTGGATCATGACGCGTGTCATGTGCAAACTTTGCTGTCATGGTTAATGATGCTTCCATATATTTTAAAAAAAAAATTATGGGTCTTTTCTAGGGTTTCCCTTTGTCACCCTTGATTTCCTTACTAGTGATAGAAGCCATGAACAAGTTGATCATTCAGGCCATAAGTGAGGGAACAATATCTAGGATAAAACTCTCATGAAACCATCATATTTCATACCTTATTTTTGTTGACAATGTCTTTTTTTCGGGGTGGGGATGGTGGGGGAGTGGCATGCTTACAGGGACATTATACAATTGTTTTGTGATGTGAGGGGAATGGATGTTAGTTTGCAAAATTCTTTGTTATATCATCACGAGGTTCTAGATTATATAATAAGTAATGGGGTTTCTTATATGCCCTATCAGTGGGAGCACATAGATTCGAGCGTCAAGTATTTATATTATTTCTTAAAACCTAATAACTATATTGTGGATGATTGTTTATGAACTGTGAGTAAAGTAGAGCAAAAGATTGAGCATTGGGTGTACATGTGTCTTACTTTAGGGGTCATTTGATTTTGGTTCAATGTGTGATTAAGAATTTATTGGTGTATTGGGTTTCTCTTGCCAAGGTTTCCTTCTAGTATACTTAAAAAAATCCAAGAGAAGATATTCAATTTTCTTTGGATAATTAGCAAAGTGAAGGAAGGTCTGCATCTCGTTAATTGGTATTGTATTTCCCTTCTAGAGGAGTTGGGAGGATGGCACATCAAAAACCCTTTTTGGTTTTCCAAGGCTTTATCTTGTAAGAGTTTGTGGCGAGGATTATTTGGAACTATTTTATGGAGTAAAACCATCAAAGGTAAGTATTTGAATAAAGTCTCAGTAGTAAACTAGTTTCAGTGGTTGTGGCACCCAAATAATTATGCCTCGATCATATGGAGAGGAATTCTAGTAGTGGCCTCAATTCTAAGAGGTTGGATAGCATTGAAGGTTGGAAATGATATGTAGATCAAGATTGGAGTGGATCCGATCATTGGAGGATCTGGCTGGTGTAAACTATCTCTTGGAATTATTTCTAATTTCATTTCCTATGGATTGAAGTATTTGGAAAATTTTAGAAATCTATAAGCAGGTCCATTGGATTTGAACTACTGCTATAGCTTAGAATATCTTGGCTTGGGAGACTGTTTTGTAGAAGAATGGGGGATTTATGTTTGAGGATTGGAACATTGTGGCATTGGGATGGAGGGTCGAGATGACAAACTCTTATGGATATTTCTTCCTCGATGTATGATACTTTTAAAGTGCTATCCGATGAGATGGAGGACAAGTGGTGGTACAAGGATTTGTGGAAATGGAATGCTCCATTAAAGTTAAAAGTATTATGTTGGTTGGTGTTGGATAAAAAACTATTGGTGGGGGATAATATGAAGAAGAGGGTGTCATCGGTCCCTTTAATTGTGTGCTTTATTGTGCCAGAGAAGACTCAATTGATCATTTGTTTGTTGCATGTGTGTTTTCCCAAAAAAAAGTGGACTGGCATTCTCTGAGGGTTGAAGTCTTCCCTCAATTGGGAATGTATCACGTTTGAAATAATATTGTGGGCATGGACTTAATCTATGAGACTACTCATTTATTTTCTCAGTTATCTGTCTAGGATCATAGTATGGAAAATTGCATTGCAACCAGAAGGCTAGATTAAAAACTGAATTTATAACTAGGGTTTGAAAGAAACGAATAAACTTTACACATGAATCAAATTTCAATCCCACTAAGTTAGCTAACAAGAATCCCTAGATTTCTTTTCTTATTTAATAATCAACACACTTGTCACCAAGGACATACAAAGTCTCTGTTAATCATACCTTATATATAACTATATTCGTAGTAATACTATAACATAGTAGAACGGATTATTTTTAAATTATAACTCGAATCTAGAAAAACAACACAAAACATCCATTAAGCTAGGGTTTTAAATAAAGTATATAAACATTTCAATAGCTAAACTTAACAAGGTTAATATTATCTATTTTTAGAAATCTTTAGGTCACGAGGTTGAAACCTGTCAAGGCTATTATAGCCAAAACAAAATCAACAAATTCATACAGGTTAAGACCGTAATTAGTAAATTAAACCATTTCTTCACACATAGGTGAAAAACGCTCTTAATATTTTCTAAACAGATATTGAAACTCCAAGGTTAAGTTTATCGCAAGAAAAACAACCCTTTAGAGTCGATTTCTTTTTACTGTCAATGCAATTTCCTCACAGATCTTCGTTTAAAAACAAACAACCAAACCTTCAAGGAGGAGTCACCAATATACTTACGATTTCACAACTATTTCTTATTAACCCATCATGGCTAAACGCCCTTGAAAATTTTTACAGTACATAAACAAGGAAATAATTATTTCCTGTAATAAACATTTTAAGTACTACAATGGCCATATGGTGTTACATTTTCTTCTAAAAAGAACATTTACAGTATATATCACAGAGCGTGAAAAAACATAAACAAATACTACATTTCCAGATTCAAATCATAGGAATGGATCAACATCAAATTTAGAAAAATGATTTAGACCAACTATCTATATACATCAACAAAATCCCTCACGAGTTCCGTTTTAGAAAAAAAAAAAATATTTACAAGTTGGAGTGACATTCATAGGATTGCTCAAACACACCTTGAAAACAAAAACTCTGGAACTACTACACTAAAAAACCATTGCACAATCCCTTCAACTCTATGGTCGAAGAGGATCTCTTACAATTAAATTGTAAATGCCTCATGACAGAATTGAAGAAAGTTACCATATCATGCTACAACAGAAAATGCAAGTTTTGCTTCACCCCAGGAGAATACATCCTAGACATAGAGTAGCAGAGCTTCACTCATCACATGATCTAAGAGAAAGGAAGGTGAGGTTCCAAGTCTTACCAGACCTTGCGACAAATTTACAAGACCAACTCTTTCATCATCGCAGCAAACCTCACAGAAAACACCTACAACAAAAACAAGCAAGGTTAATATCATTTTAAAGAATGGTAAAACCATAAAAATCACAGCAAAATAGTATTTTAAAAACAAAGCAACTTACCCTCGAGGAACTAGATGTGGTGTTGGACGCCAGGGAAATGATACAGGTAGACCATTAAGTTTATAGAGCTTCATACCCACGGGTCAACAGTATGCAAACACATTTTCTTTTTGTGCCATTTTACAAGGTCGAGTTTTGGAGGTCGTTTCCTAGTGTTATAGCTGATTTTACCACTCCAGGTGAATCACACTTTGTATGGCCTTCCCCTGTCCCGCTGCAGACTCCTTAGACCCCGTGGACCATTTTTTGTCCTTTGATGTTTCCCTGACCATCCCTAAAAACATGTGAAAAATGATACACGCGACTTTTAAACCCTTAATCGTGTATATACGCAGGTTTGACCCCTAAAACCACGTACATCGAGATGTGTACAAATTCCAAATCCTTTTGGAGTTTTCCTTGACATGGATTCGACTCACTTGACTCCTGGCCTTCCCTATGCCTTGAGATCGCTCGGATTCAACCTTTCATTACCCCTTTGAAAAGCTATATAAGGAACTCTATGGTACATTGAAGGCATATGAGAGAATTGAGAGCAAAGAAACTATAGTCCATTGTTGCCGGAACTTATGCTTGAGTCTGCATCCCTTTGTCCCTTGGAGCACTTTTTTGTTCTTCCCAAGATTACCTTTTGCTTGTGAGCTTGCTATCGAGAGATGGAGGATTGAGGTGGTGGAGGCCCAAGTGGGGGATTCAGTTTCTCCGGTTTGTAGATGTGCCCTCAGAGGTTGTATCTATTGTAATCTTTGATTTGTATTAATAGAAATATCTTTTCATGTCCAATAATGTGTGTTTGAATGAATATTTTATCCATGGGATTATTTCAAATGCTTATACATTGTTGATTATATATGCTAGAATAGATCTAACACCATGATATATAGTATGCTTGTATTGTTTACTTGTTGTTGAGGAAGTAATTTATCAATTCAAGTTGAAGTTGGAAAGCTCAACAGGGATCTACTTCAACCGTCTGAAATAAGATATGAGGTCTGATCCTTTAGTGTTAGACATTTACTTTCTATTGCATATTGGAAAAGATTGATTTCTGGAGTCAAGCTGTCTGTTGTGGTACCCCAAGCCATAGGAATTTCTATCCGTAACAGAATTGGCGACTCCACCGGGGATTGAACCCATAATCTTTGGTTCATTTGGGATTATTTCAAATGCTTATACATTGTTGATTGTATATGCTAGAATAGATCTAACACCATGATATATAGTATGCTTGTATTGTTTACTTGTTGTTGAGGAAGTAATTTATCAATTCAAGCTGAAGTTGGAAAGCTCAATGGGGATCTACTTCAACTGTCCGGAATAAGGTACGAGGTCTGATCCTTTAGTGCTAGACATTTAATTTCTATTGCATATTGGAAAAGATTGATTTCTGGAGTCAACTTGTCTATTGTGGTACCCCAAGCCATAGGAATTTCTCTCTGTAACAGAATTGGAGACTCCGCTGGGGATGTTCCTTGTATTTATTTGGGGGCACAATGGGCTTGATATTCTTGACTTTCTCTTTGTTTCTCCTTGTTTCTGTGTTGCATTTTATAGTATGTTCATCCATGGACACTCCCCTTTATTGGTTTGACCCTTGGCCTGATTTTTACCACTGCCTTCTCTGTATACACAGGTTTTTGGCCAAAAGTCGCGTACATACGCAGATTTTTGGCCAAAAGTTGCGTATACATGTAGCTTTTTGGCCAAAATCTGCGTATACACGCAGGTTTTTGGCCAAAAGTCATGTATATAAGCAAATGTTCTTTAAACAGTCACGTACATCCTCCCTTTTGGTGAGTTTGATGTTGTGGGAAGTTGTTGGGTGGGTTGTGAGTGTGGTTGGGTCTTCCTTGGGTCTGATGTTGTTTGTTGGATGCTTCTTTTGTGACCAGAGACCGCTTTTTCATTGATTTTTCTTTGAAAGTAGTTTTAGTCATTTATCCTTTTTTGTTTTTCCATTAGTGCATTACTCTTTTTTGTCTCGGTGTCTTGCTGGGCTTGTGATTTATACTTGCTGTAAAGAATGAGAGTTTTAGATGACTTTTATTTGCATTTTTCATTCTTTTATATTGAAAAATACAAAGTAGTTGCACTCTTAGTTGCATCTTAGATATGTATTTGAGGAGGCACTTGCATTGGATTGCTTGGATGAGAGTTGTATTTAGGCTTTCATATAGGAAGGATTGCATTGGCATTCAGAAAGGAATATATATTTATGCATCTCATGTAGTGGCATACCCTATTTTTCATTTGACAAAGATTGCACTTAGCATTGTTTATTATGGTGTGCACATTTACTTCACTGCTAAGTCATAAGTTCATTAGTTGCACGACCATTTCCCTTTGAGTAATCACAGCCAATTAAAATCAACGTGTAATAAAATGAATTACACTCTTTTCTTTTATAGGGTGCACCAACAAGATTAGGCTTTAGGGTCTTGGAATAGTTCATTGTGAGTAAATTCTCCAAGACCACTAAACAACAACATGTATGTGTCTGTCCAGGTGAGTGTGTGAAATCCTTAGTATAACTAGTGTTTTCCAGGATCCTCCTCTCAAAAGGGAGTTAAGCACAAGCAGTGTGAGCGGTTATTGATTGGGATGACCCCTAGTCATAACTAAGTAGCACCAAAGATATTTCCAGGATTGTATTCGTATCTGGGGGATCTTTTGAGAGTTTTGGGCTTTGCTACCCTGCCCATACGATCAATCCTACTTGCAACTGTCTGCCTGAGCATTGATTATATTGAGGTGACCTTAGTGGCCTTACCTAGGATATCGAGGGGGTACTTTGTAGAGTTTATTCTGTGAGTGTCCCATCCAGGTAGGGGTCGGACAGCACAGTCACTATATGCATTGAAGCTGAGGACCACTATAATTGGTTACGTACCTCCGCTTGTAGTGTATGGGATTTTCAATCCTCTCCTAGGCGAGACATACCTGCTGCATTCGGGAGCTCACACATCCTCCCCTTGGTTTGCTTGTATTTTGGCTATATATTTTCTTAGAAGTGTGCTCTTTGTGCGCTAGTTGGCCTTTGGGATCGTGGTTACTTGAGTATATTTATTCTCTCTTGAGTTCGGGTCCTTTTATTTTCGGCATGCTTGGTATCCTGTCACCCATCCTTGGTCTTAGTACGGACCCTGGTTTTAGACTTGGGGGCATCATAGCCCCTTACCATGCTCATATATTTGGGAATGGTCACATTCCATCCTCTACTCCATTTGTGTAGGATTTCTATTCCTTTCGCTCAGTCTTTACACTGGTGGTCACCCTCATGGGGGTGGTAGTGGATGCGTGAACATTGGGCCTACACCTTACTTTCCTTTTTATGTCCCATCGTTCACCACATTGTTTCCTTTGAATTTATTTGTCATGATCAATCCTCCCTATATCCTATAGTTTGGATTCTTCATTGACTATCTTGGGTTGTTTTGGACTAATATGGTTGTCATGTAGGGTCCAGTTTTTGTACACACTCTCTGAGGTTTCGACCTGTTCGTGCCTATCATGGGTATTATGTCTGAACTGGCATATAGGTTAGGATTTCACATCCGCTTGCACTTATGCATTGCCTTATGACCATTCCATTTTAACCTTAGGTCTGAACCCATTCCATTGTATCACGAAACCTTCATGCTGCTGTTAGAAGCGGCATGATATGAGTGGTAGAGCTTCACCGTACATGGGTACCCTAGTTAGCGCCTTATTTGTATTTGGTGCCCATGTCGATGTTTTCTCCTTTAGGGTGTGGGAGTTTGTTGTATAGTACTACCATGACATTTCGCAAGAGCCTCATACTCCTCTTGATCTTTTGCTGGCCTATTTCCCTCAGGACTCCCTCATGTCAAGTTGTGAATGCATTATCATGAGCTTTTCCTGCCTTATTGAGCTTTATCCCACCTTCCCCAACATTGCATTTCAGCCATATAGCCCGCGCTTGTCTCATGTCTAGCCATGCAGAGCCATTTTTTATATCCTTTTGCAGCTTATTTCCCTTTTTACCGGGAGGGGATTTTCCCCCGAGTGTCGATATCCTACACATGTATCCTTGCATTAAGCATAGGTATGTTCCACTGCTTGGAACTAGTTTGTTTTCCTTTATGACGCTCGTCTCCTCCTAGTCTGTAACTATAAATAAATTTTACTCTTTTTCAAGATTTTTAAATAACTGAAAAAGTCCAAAAAAATAAAAATAAAAACAAAAAGTTGGACAAGGAAAGATGTTATCTTTGGCAGCTGTCGAGTCGTGTCGCCTTCGAACAGAGCTCTGTATATCACATCCATTGGTTGGGTTATAGTTTGAATTTAGGAGCTGTACTCGTTTATCTGATTTTATCTCAACCGACTGGTTAAGCTTCCAGTCCCCATGGAGCCTCTGTTGATGCCTCCTGTGTCGCAGAGATGTCCCAGTTTGTATATCGAGTCTATGATGCCTTTATTCAGTCACCATATGCCGTTATGCTCTTGTTCGAAGGAAGTTGAAGCCTGAGTCAGCCATTCCTCAGTTACCTTGACTTTGCATGTCAGCCATTCCCGGTACAGTTACTGGTTCGTGCACCTTATGATCGAGTCCTTCCACATTATACAGCTTTGCTGAGTACCTCGTGTTGGATGATGGGGGGTGCCTTAATGCCCTCCTTCCAGCGGATTTCATCCCATCGACTTCAGATCATTTATTATGGGATTGGAATCTAGAGTCTTTTTGAGTGCCTTGGGACTTGTAGTCATCAGTGGCAGGTTCTCTCGCCATCGACAGTATTTGGGAATACATCAATGTCCCCTGATCAATGGATCCTCTCAAGTGTTCAACCTTAACACATTTATTCACACTTGTTAGTTTTCACTCTAGTACCTTGATTCCCATTTTCATTATCGGTGGGTGATCTCGCATCTGTTAACGATATACATCAATGATCGGTAATCAGACGATGGACTACTATGTTCGACCTCGACACCTCTATTCGCATAGTAGGACATGTACTCGTAGTGGTTTGTGTAGAAGACTTTCCAGATTGGTGGCATCTCTTATATGCTACCTCCTTGATCGTGCCATTATTCATGAGATTTCAGCTCTCGTGACTTGATTCCAATATATGTCAAACATTTCCAGCTACTATGGAGATCTTGATCTATTATATATATTTAGCCATTATGGAGATCATGGTCCTGTATATATCTTCATCATGGAGATTTTGATCTATGTATATTGTACGTGGCGATGACCACTTATGTGATATCTTGTATCATGCCTATTCATGGCCATTGTACTCTTATGTATCCGAGACTGCTATATGTATTTGCAGTTATGTGTAGAGTTATATCATTGTACTATGCTGATTGGGTGGCTGGTCTTCCATTTGGGATCCTTCATCACTCCACTTCTGGGATGGACTTATAATGTATTTCGGCCATCGTATGACCCCTCTGACCTCACACATTAGGGGGCATCTGTTATAACTGATTTTACCACTCCAAGTGAATCACACTTTGTATGGCCTTCCCTTGTCCCGCTGCAGACTCCTTAGACCCCGTGGACCATTTTTTGTCCTTTGATGTTTCCCTGACCATCCCTAAAAACATGTGAAAAATGATACACGTGACTTTTAAACCCTTAATCGCATATATACGTAGGTTTGACCCCCTAAAACTGCATACATCGGGATGTGTACAAAATCCAAATCCTTTTGGAGTTTTCCTTCACATGGATCCGACTCACTTGACTCCTGGCCTTCCCTATGCCTTGAGATCACTCGGATTCGACCTTTCATTACCCCTTTGAAAAGCTATATAAGGAACTCTATGGTACATTAAAGGAATATGAGAGAATTGAGAGAAAAGAAACTATAGTCCATTGTTTCCAAAACTTATGTTTGAGTTTGCATCCCTTTGTCCCTTGGAGCACTTTTGTGTTCTTCCCAAGATTTCCTTTTGCTTGTGAGCTTTCTATCTAGTGATGGAGGATTGAAGTGGTGGAGGCCCAAGTGGGGGATTCAGTTTCTCCAGTTCGCAGACGTGCCCTCAAAGGTTGTATCTTGTAATCTCTGATTTATATTAATAGAAATATCTTTTCCTATCCAATAATGTGTGTTTGAATGAATATTTTATCCATGGAATTATTTCAAATGCTTATACATTGTTGATTATATATGCTAGAATAGATCTAACACCATGATATATAGTATGCTTGTATTGTTTACTTGTTGTTGAGGAAGTAATTTATCAATTCAAGCTGAAGTTGGAAAGCTCAATGGGGATCTACTTCAACCATTCGGAATAAGGTACGAGGTCTGATCCTTTAGTGTTAGACATTTACTTTCTATTGCATATTGGAAAAGATTGATTTCTGGAGTCAAGCTGTCTATTGTGGTACCCCAATCCATACGAATTTCTCTTCGTAACACCCAGTAAGGCTAAGAGCTCGAATCTTTCCCTATGCTATCACGTAGAAAAAAATAACACAATGACCAAAACCATAACGAATTTCAAAGAGCATTAAACCCTAGGGTTTTGCGAAAAGACAACGTGCTTTCCAGCTGGAGCTTTAAAATCCATCACATGGCTTAGTACCATGCCACTTTGAATTTTTAAATAATTCATCCAATCTCTATAGTTCGAGAACCTTTGAAACTTACACCATGGAGACCATATAGTTAATGATTGTATTATTCTTTTAGCCAAGCACTAGGGTTCCTTAACTTAGGAAGGTTTGACCTTCCTTAAGTTTAGTTAAAACATTGTCCTCTTTAGCTAAGCATGGTATGTTACCACCTTAATACAAGCACTATTTTTGCATATACCTACAAAACAAATTGATAGTATTTTGCATTAGCCGGACATACAAGTAAGACCATGGAAGTCCCTTCTCCTGGCTTCTTAGTAGGTTAACAACTTAATCCAAAACCTTAACCAATAAACATTACCAACTATAAACAACTGAAAATAAACATGACATTCTTTCATAACTTGACGCCAAGTAAAGTAGTGTTGACATAACAATAGGTCACATAGTAATGTTGTCATAATATGACACCTATGTCCATTGGATACAAATACAAACACAAGATAAAGATTGTATGGATTAACTATTTTAATACTAAACACAATTGGAAATTTTGTCGTAACTATGTTAAGCACAAATTCAAAACATGATATGGATTTAATTATTGTTTTACAACTGCAGTTAAGACTCTTTCAAAAAAATTACCATTTTTTGGGTATGTTACATCTGGTATCAGAGCGAGTTTCCAAACACTAGGCCTGATTGGCTCACTCACATGCAAACAAGAAACAAAATATATTGATCATGTTTTTAAAACTATTTCTGTATAGAAATATAAAATTGCATTTCACAGGAAATGGAGGGCATCGAAGCTTCTATTGAAGATGGATCCCATCATAATAACCCAGATAACATTTATGTAGAATTAAATAATCAACCCTTACAACTACTTCAAACAATAAAAAATTTAAGAGCTGAACTTCAAATAGTAAAGGAATATAATGAAAGAAATATAAGAGCTTAAGAGGAACTAAATCAGATACTACTAGACAAAATACATAACAGAGGTAAAGATAAAAGAAAAGAGTATGAAATTGATTATGAAACCGTATCATACAAACGCAAGGGTAAGAAATTAAAATTTTCTAATAGTGAATCTTCTTCTTCAGGAGTTAAAGTAAGGTTGCAGAAGGAAAAGTATAAATATACTAGTGAAAGTGACAGAGGTTCTAGGAAGAGGAAATACAAACCCTGTGAAGAGATCTCAATGGAATTTAAAAAGATAAAACCTCCCATGTTTAACAGGGAAGTGGAAAAGGGTGAAGAAGCCAAGTCTTGGTTACCGGGTATGAAAAAATACTTTCAGATTTATAACTACTCTGATAGAGTGAAAGCCCGGATGCCTATCTAGAACCTAACCATAAAAGTTGACATCTAGTGGAAGGACATAAAAATAGTCAAAAACCTTAAACTTATTAGAGGAAATTCCAACTCAAAATGGGCCTCCTAAGGAAAATAATACAATAATATTTATTAATTTTGGAGGAAAAAAAGAAAAAAACTACTTTTTTGTTCGTATTTTCGACATATCTCCCTATGATTTTATTCAAATTTCGATCGAGAGAGCTCGTTCGATGCAAAATTAAATTCCACATCCGAGTACCCACTCTGCATACTTTTGATGGACCCCGCTAGCCCAAAAACAAGAAATACCTGAAAAAATGTGATGATGACATCATCATCACATTTTTTCAGGTATTTCTTATTTTTGGGGTAGCGAGGTCTGCCAAAAGTATGCAGAGTCGGTACTCGTTGGATGCTTAATTTAATTCTGCATCCAACAAGCTCTCTCGATCGAAACTTGAGTAAAAACACACAGAGATATGTAAAAAATACGAACAAAAAAAGTAGTTTTTTTTTATGATACCTATCCCCAAATATATATTAAAAATGGTTTAAGATCTATACGGTATTTCAAATTTAAAGCAATTTCATTTTATAACACACGATGACATGGAATTTGAATTAGGGTTGAAAGGCCCATTTTGAGTTGAAATTTCCTCTAATGGAAAAATATTTAACCTGGAGAGTCTTTAAAAAATACTTTAAAAGGAAATTCTTATCTGAGCGGTATTATGAAGAAAGAGCTAAAGATTTTTATGAACTTAAACTAGGTTCAATGTCAATGAAAATTTTAAGTAGTAAATTTCTGAATTTATTAAGATGTGTACCCTATATAATTGACGAAAAGCCTAAAATACAACGGTTTCTAAGTTGTTTTCCTACTACCTTCAAGGACAGAATTGAATTTGATAATCCAAAAACCCTTGAAGAGGCAATGAGAAAAGCTAATTTTTGTTATGAACAAAGTAAAAAGAAAGAAATCATACCTAACTGGAAGAATAAGAAACTAAGTAACTTTGACCAGAAAAGAAAAGGTTTTAAGCCTAATAAAAGCTTCGAAAATAACTCTCGGAATTTATCTAAGAATAATTACCAAGGGACAAATTTTAAAAATAAAACATAGCAAAACATTACAACACCAAAAGGGAGAGACATGCCTAGTAATTATGTTAAAACAATGAACCTAAAGAACATGTAAAGTGTTGGGAATGCCAAGGACCTAACTATGCCAAATACTAGTTGAACAAAATGAGAAACTACAGAAATGTACATACCATTCAGGAGGAGGAAACAGTGGGTGATGTAGTAAATGAAATGCCCATAATTAATGCAATCTTGGAGAATAAACAGCTGATCATCAAAATTCCATGGTGGAATTACAAGGTATGATACAAAACCAGTCTGTTTCTATTCTAATTGACCCAAGTGCTAGTTTAAGCTATGTAGCACCGAGCATCGTAGAAAAATGCAAATTATCTTTGAAAAAGTTGGAGAAGTCTTGGTTGGTGCAGTTAGCCACATGAACCAAAAGAAAAGTAGTTAATTATGTTGAAAGTTGTAAAATGTTAATTACGAGTCAGTTTAGAACTCAAGTAACATTAAATGTATTGTCATTAGGGTCTTATGATGTTTCAACAGGTATGGATTGGATGGAAAGAAATCAAGTAGTTTTAAATTGTTTTCAGAAAACATTGACTTCTTTAAATGATAAAAGAGAAAGAATTATACAGTTGAAGGGATACCTAAAGCTTCTGTTAGACAAATATCAGCCTTACAAATGAAAAATGTTGTAAGGAAAGGTTGTAAAGTCTTTGTTGTACATATAATAAATAACGAAAACATGGATAAAGAAGATAATCTTAAATTCAATGATATTCCAATTTTACGAGATTTCTCAGATGTGTTCTCGGAAGAAATTCCAGGATTACCTCCAAAGAAGGTATGGACTTTACTATTGATTTAGTACTAGGAGTTGTACCAAATTCAAAAGCCCCTTATCGAATGAACATTTTAGAACTTAATGAATTAAAATTCAACTACAAGAACAGATAGATAAAAATTATGTAAGACCAAGTGTATCCCCTTGGGGAGCACCTGTCTTATTTGTTAAAAAGAAAGACGGTACATTACGTCCATGTATACACTACCGTCAACTAAACAAAATGAAAATTAAGAATAGATATCCTTTTCCCCGCATCGATGATCTATTTGATCATATATGCGGAGCGACGATATTTTCGAAAATAAACTTGAGATATGAATATTATCAAGTCATAATTAAAGACGAAGATATCTTTAAAACTGCTTTCAAAATATGATACGAGCATTATGAGTTTGTAGGTATGCCCTTTGCGCTAACAAACACTCCAACAACCTTTATGTGTCTAATGAATAGTGTTTTAAGTAAATACTTAGATAAATTTATAGTCATCTTCATAGATGACATATTAATTTATTCAAAAACAAAAGAAGAACATGATGAACACTTGCAATTAATACTACAGGTTTTGAGAGAACATAAACTTTATACTAAATTTAGTAAATACAAATTTTATAACTATAAGATACAGTATCTAGGTCATGTGATATCCAAGGAAGGAATATCAGTGGACCCGGATAAGAAAAAAGCAATATTTGAATGGCATGTTCCCAAGGATGTAACTAATGTACGATCATTCATGGAATAACGGGTTATTACAGGAAACTCATAGAAGGATCACAAATCCCATACCATCCTTGCAGAAAAAGGGAAAAATATTTTTCTGGGATAAAAAGTGTGCAGAAAGTTTTAATAAATTAAAAGAATTGTTAACTAGTGCACATATACTAAAAATAGAATATCCAGAAAAGGATTTCGTTGTGTGCATTGACGCATGCAATGAAGGTTTGGGTGGAATACTAACACAAGAAGGTCACGTAATCGATTATGAATCAAGAAAACTAAAAACACTTGAAAATAATTATGCAACATATGATTTAGAGATGGCTACCATAATTCATGCTCTGAAAATGTGGTGCCACCATCTAACTGGTAAAATATTTCTATTAATGTCTGATAACATAAGCTTAAAATATTTGTTTGACCAACAAAATTTGAACGCAAGGAAAGCTAGATATTTAGCCTTCCTTAGCGAATATGATTTTGAGATAAAACACATCTAAGGAATGGATAACAAAGTGGTCGATGATTTAAGAAGAAATGTGAAAACGAATTTTATGGTTTCCATTAGCAGTTACAAAACAAAATTAGATGCTAAATTCGAAGAATGATTAAAAATAGACCAGGAATACCATAATATAAGAGAAAGAGTAACTAATAATGAATCTGAAAATTTGAAGACATATTACAGTTTAAATGAAAAAGGCTTAATGTTGTCTCAAAAACAGACTTTATGTGCCTAACATACCAGAAATTAAATTTCTGATTTTAAACGAAGTACATTAAAGTCCCTATTCTAGACATTCGGGGTATCAAAAGATGATAACAATGTTAAGAAAAGAGTATTTTTGGCCTAATATGAAAATGAAGTTGTTGAATATATAACTAGGTGTATAGAATGTCAGCAAGTTAAAGCTGAACATCAACGCCCAGCCGGTCTTTTGCAACCGTTGCCAATTCCAAATTGGAAATGGGAGGTTATCAGTCTTGATTTTATAACTGGATTGCCTAAAAACAGAAACATGATGATTCAATAATGGTAGTGGTGGACAAATTAAGCAAGGCAACACACTTTATACATGTTAAAACAACTCATAAGGCTGCTAACATTGTTGACATCTTTATGAAGGAAATTTTTCGGTTGCACGGAATTTCTAAGGTAATAATTTCTGATAAAGATCCTAAGTTTATTGATAAATTTTGGAAGTCATTGTTTAAATGACTATATACTAAATTGAATTTTAGTACTTCTTATAATCCGCAAATGGATGGACAAACGAAAGATTCGATCAAGTATTATAATACATGTTACGAAAGTATGTTAGAGACTATCCCAAGAAATGGGAAGATTATTTGCACTTAGTCAAATTTGCATATAATAATCATCATCGAGCTTCAGCTAAACTTAGTCCTTTTGAAATATTGTATGGTAGGAAATGTAATACTCCTATTAAATGGAGTAATCCAGTTGACAGATTGATGTTAGGACCTGACTTGTTAAAAGAACTGGGACTAAGAGTGAAATAGGTACAAAGCATTTTGAAAACTGCTCAAGACAGACAAAAGAGTCATGCAGACCTTAAAAGAACTCAGAAATAATTCCAAGTAGGCGAGCATGTATTTTTTAAGGTAAAACCTCAAAAGAGATCCTTTACGTTGGGGAGTTGTGCTAAATTAGCACCCATGTATTGTGGACCATTCAAAATATTGGCAAGACTTGGAATACTGGCATATCAGTTATCTTTTCCACCTAATTTTAGAATACATAATGTCTTTCATATCTCCATATTGAAAAAATATGTACACGATGCTACCCATGTGATCGACTGGAATTTTATTCAGGTAGAACCCGAAGGAGATTTTGTGGTGGATTTGGACTGTATTCTCGATGGGAGGATATTTATTCTCTGGAATCACACCACTAGATAGGTAAAGGTGCAATGAAAAAACCTCAGTCCAAATGAAGAAACCTGGGAATTAGAGAGTCATATGTTGGAGGCATATCCAGCTCTGTTCCAGGAAGACTCAGAATAAAACTTAAGCAATATCGAGGACAACATTGAACTTAAGAGGGGGTGTTTGTACCCCACCTAGAGTTGAAAAATAAATATTTTTTATATATTTGAGAAAACATTATGTTAAAATTATTCTAAAATTTTTATGACCAAGTTGGTCAAGGATGGTTGTAATAATTTATTTTAATTAAATAATTAAATGGAGAGACACCTATCCAAAGGAGACTGTTGAAAGAGTATTCACTGACCCATTAGGAGGAATGAGAAGTTGCAGAAGTCGGATTGACAAGTGGCAGAACTAGCATTTCACTTTCTAGTTGTTTTAGGAAGCAAAATCCTAAAATTGTGGTCATGTCTCCTGAGAGGGGGAACTGAGTAGGTGTTTCATTTAATATCAAAACTGACCCAAATACCTAGGAAATATTATAAATACCATCAAATTTAGCATGATTCTCACTACATTCTATTCCAAGTGAATGAGCCTTTGTGACTGCCGCAAACTGAAAATTCAAGCACACAAGGAATTCGATGAGGGGATAGCTAAAGTGAAATTGTTGATTTAAGTCTGTTATTAAGTGCTAAGTTTTAGGAAGTTCTGTATGTGTTGTTACACAAACTCTTCATCCTAGTGATTCAGTGAACAGGCTCGGGGGTCCTAACCAAATAATCTTGGCTGCTTCAGGAGACGGTTGGGAGGAACGGTTTCCTTTGGGTGGTTGTCCCCCTTCTGCATTTTATCTAGGTTCTAAAACGGTTTTTTTTATTATCTACGATTTTATTCTAAATCTGTATCTGAAAGTATAGGAATGTTCATGGCTTTCTAAGTTAGAAAAAATTAAAAAGGATCCTAGTGTTGTATTATTGTTTCATGAAGTATGCTTTGGTTTACGAAAAATTAATAATTTAAATTATTTATCAGTAGATATTTTCCTATGAAGTTAATTTGAGTTCATTATTCTATTTGTTTTAAGTATAATCCTTACAGTCATCATTTAAGATAACCATTGTAAATAATGCATTCCATTCATTTTAATTTTCACTAGATAATATTGTTATTTTATTCATTTATTTTCTCAGTTCTCTGTTTAGGATCAAAGTATGGAAAATTACATTGCAGGTGAAAGGCTAGATTAGAAATTGAAGTTATAACTAGGGTTTGAAATAAACGGATAAAATTTTCACATGAATCGAATTTCAATCCCACTAAGTTATCTAAGAAGAATCCCTAGATTTTTTTCTTATTTAATAATCAACACACTTGTAATCTAGGACATACAACATCTATGTTAATCATACTTTATATATAACTATATTCATAGTAATACTATAACATAGCCGAAAGGATAATTTTTAAAATTATAACTCGAATCTAGCAAAACAAAAGAAAACATTCATTAAGCTAGGGTTTTAAATAAAGTATATAAAAGTTTCAATACCTAAGCTTAACAAGGTTAATATTATCTATTTTTAGTAATATTTAGGTCACGAGGTCGAAGCCTGTCAAGGCTATTATAGACAAAACAAAATCAACAGCTTCATATAGGTTAAGACCGTAATCAGTAAATTAAACCATTTCTTCACACATAGGTGAAAAACACTCTTAATATTTTCTAAATAGAGAACAAAATTCTAAGGGTAAGTTTATCGCAAGAGAAACAACCCTTTAGAGTCAATTTCTTTTTATTGTCAATGCAATTTCCTCACGACTCTTAGTTTAAAAACAACAGCAAAACCTTTAAGGAGGAGTCGCCAATATACTTATGATTTCACAACTATTTCCTATTAACCCATCACAGCTAAACACCCTTAAAATGTTTTACAGTACATAAACAAGGAAACGATTATTTCCTGTAATAAACATTTTAAGTTCTTATACAATGGCTCTATGGCCTTATGTTTTCTTCTAAAAAGAACATTTACACTATATATCATAGAGCACAAAAACACATAAACAAATACTACATTTCCAGAGTCAAATGGTAGGAATGGATCAATATCAACTCTAGAAAAATGCTTTAGACCAACTGTGTTAATACATCAACAAAATCCCTCATAGGTTTCTTTTTAGAAAAAAAAAATATTTACAAGTTGGAGTGTCAGACATAGGACTGCTCAAACACTCCTTGAAAACGAAAACTCTATCACTACTACACTAAAAAAAATTGCATAGTCCCTTCCACTCCATGGTCGAAGAGGATCTCTTATAATTAAATTGTAAATGCCTCATGACACAACTAAATAAAGTTACCATATCATGTTACAACAGAAAACACAAGGTCTGCTTCAAATCAGGAGAATACGGCCTAGACCCGGAGTAGCAGAGATTCACACATAACAGCCTCTAAGAGCAAGGAAGGTGAGGTTCCAAGTCTTACCAGACCTTGCGATGACTTTACAAGACCAGATCTTTCATCATTGCAGAAAACCTCATAGAAATCACCTACAACAAAACCACACAAGGTTTATATCATTTTAAAGAATGATAAAACCATAAAAATCACAACAAAATAGTATTTTAAAACCAAAGCAACTTACCCTCAAGGAACTAGATGTGGTGTTGGCCTCTAGGGAAACGATATAGGAATACCATTAAGTTTACAGAGCTTCATACCCACGGGCCAACAGTATGTAAACACATTTTCTTTATGCGCCATTTTACAAGGTCGAGTTTTGGAGTCCGTTTCCTTGCAAGGCTGAGGCCGAGGCCTACAAGGCCGAGAGCTCGACTCTCTCCCTATGATATCATGCAAAAAAACAAATAACACAATGACCAAAACCATAACGAATTTCAAATAGCATTAAACCCTAGGGTTTTGCGAAAATACATTCATGCTTCCTAGCTGGAGCTTTAAAACCCATCATGTGGCTTAGTACCATGCCACTTTGTTTTTTTAAATAATTCATCCAATATATATAGTTTGAGAACCTTCGAAACTTACACCATGGAGACCATAGAGTTAATTCTTGTATTATTCTTTTAGCCAAGCACTAGGGTGCCTTAACTTAGGAAGGTTTGGCCTCCCTTAAGTTTAGTTAAAACATTGTCCTCTTTAGTTAGGCATGGTATGTCACCACCTTAAGACAAGCACTGTTTTTGTATATACTTGCAAAAGACCATGGAAGTCCCTTGTATATATAGGCATGGTATGTCACCACCTTAAGACAAAGCACTATTTTTGTATATACCTGCAAAAGACCATGGAAGTCCCTTCTCTTGGCTTCTTAGTAAGTTAACAAGTTAATCCAAAAAATTAACCAATAAACATTACAAACTATAAACAAATGGAAATAAACAATACATTCTTTCATAAATTGATGCCAAGAAAATTAGTGTCGACATAACAATAGGTCACATAGTAATAACAATACTTATGTGCATTGGATAAACAAATACAAACATAAGCTAAAGATCATATGGATTAATGGTTTTACTACTAAACACAATTGGAATATTTGTCGTAACTATGTTAACCACAAATTCAAAACATGATATGGATTTAATTATTGTTTTACAAATGTAGTTAAGACTCTTTAAAAAAAAATTATTTTACAAATTTTTGGGTATGTTACAAGAGGATTGTTGAAGAGTGTTCACTAACCCACTAGAAGGAATGATATGGTGTAGAAGGTGTTACCACCTAAGTTGTACTTAGTGGTATTTTATCAAGTGAGCCTGGTGAACTAGGCAAGGATAACTTGTTCGGACTTTAGAAGACCTTCAGTCTTGCTTCTCGGAAACTTTGTTGTACTATATCACATGTTCATACCCCATGGGGGAATTGTAATAAATGTTCTAGCATGATAGTGTCTGTAAAAGACTCAGTATCTTAGACTTTAATTGTCAATCCGATCAGCCCAGGGTGTTTTTTCCCTTGGTTATTATGGGTTGTTGAATAAACGACTGATAATTTCTGAGTTTTTCACTCAATACCTCCAAAGTTGGGGTGGCCGGCTTGGCATTTAGGCCTATTGAGGTTATTAGAGTCTATGTGTCAATGTATAAACATGCTAGGCATTCCGGTTGAATCATATGAACATGTCTAAGTCCCCCTAGGTTTTTTAAATTTTAAATTTTTTTTAATTTTTTCAATGTTTTTTATTAAAATTTATTTTTTTCCAAAACTTGGGCTATTTTTTAATAGTTTAATTGGGAAAATTGGTTTTGTAATAAAGGTGGGCTCGAAAGTCAGTTTCAGTCATGTAGGTGCTCATTTTCAAGCTAAGAGCACCCAGTAAACCTATAGACCCACTATTTCCTAGTTTTGAGTGATTTTCCATCACTCAGGTCAGAAAGCCCCAAAAAATCATTTATTGATTATTTTAATTAATAAATTGATGAATAATGGAGAAAATCCAAAATCCTAGATCAGTGGATTCTCAGCCGATTTGATTGAAATCAATCAGATCTGGACCAGATTGATTGGATATGATAAATCCTTGACTGAAGGAGGTGATCTGGATAGATCCAGAGTTGATCTTCAGCATCCTTTATGGGGAATTGCACCCTCTCTCTCTCCTCCACATGTTTGGGCTCATCTGGATGAGTTTTGGTGGATGCTTCAGTCAACAGGTTGAGGTGTCAGTCAGATCAGCCCCCCGATTGACAGTTGCACTCAATGAGACTTAGATCACGCTCAGTTAGACACATATCAATCATTGATGGACTCTCCTTCAGCTACAGTGGTCTATATCCTTGGGATTTGTGCCCCCCTACGATGGATCTCCTGTTTTTTGTATAAATAAAGCTCAGGCTGCCTCTTCCAAGTTAGTTAGAGTTAAATTGAGGAGCCATTGTTGTTGTAATACTGTGTAATATCTTTTTCTATTGGAATAAAGTGAAGCTTTGGAGGCAAGATGGTGTCATGTCATTGTATGTGTGGATGAGCATTGCCATGTTTCACTGAGGTAACCTGTATTTATATTCATTATTTATTGATTGCTTGTGGATTCATTACTAAGATTGATAATAAGTTTATTATAATCTTGATAGAAAAGGAGTTTGTTAATGAGTTTATTGGCCATCTCTTTTATTTTTTATGCATGTTTAGAGATCTATATTCAGCATGTTTTATAAGTTTATATGCATGTTATTCTGAAATCTCCATGTATGTATTAACCGGATTTCACAAGTATTTTGGCAAGTCTTTGGATTCAGTTGCAGGTTCCTAGCTTGGAGAGGATGATGATCTAGTTTTCTTCTTCACTCTATCCAAAACCATTCAAAGGAATAGTCCCTCAACATTCCACCAGAAAGCTCCACGGTTGATCTTCAAGGCATCCAGCAAAAATGCTCTTCTTTTCCTCTTCCTGCTTCAAATTTTTCTAAAATCAGTCCGGTTACTTGTTTGCAGCTTTAAAATTGTTTAGATATATCAATTTCAGAGTTTATTTTACTTAGATATTGCTGCCTTAAATCTCATAAACTAGATCTCATTCCTAAAAGAAAATTTACAAGCATTCTAGATCTAGTTTCAGGCAAAATTGTCATTTTTCAAGGCTGTGAAAGTAGATCTAAAGCTTGTTGAATGCATGGTTGTTTCCTTAGAATCTAAAAAAATTTATTCATAATTTTAAGTGCTTCACATTGGCTGCACCCAAAGCAGGCCAAGATCCCAAGTAAATCTTGCTTTCCTTGGTTCCTTTTTCGCTTCTTTAAAAACTAGTTTTAACTTAGAATTTTTGGGTAAAAAGTTTGTTCATCCAAAAGTACTTTCAAAGTAATTTTGGGCATATTTAATGGTGATAAGATTTATATTTTTTATCAGGTGTAACATAAAATAGGAGGAGGCTTTGTCCGGAAATCATTTTTGGACCATTCGAAACCCCCCAGGGGGTCTCCGTCTTCCCAAATTTTCAATTTTTTGCAATTTGTAAACCTTTGGTCTCATTCCATAAAAAGACCAAGTGGATTAATTTCAGTTTTCTGATATTGTAATTGCTTCTAATAAAAATAAAAATCTTTTCGAATAGGCTCTTTCGAGCCTATTCACCATCCCCCCTGGGGGGATTCGCGTCCGTGTCATTTTTTACTTTTTTTCATCTTTTTTCAATTTAGTGTAGTGCTAATCAGCAGGGGTAGTATACTTTGACTTATAATCATTGTTATATTCCATATCTGGTGGTTTCAAATTAATTTTAATACTTACCCCACGAGCCTCCTTTTGAGCCGAAAGGTGAAGAAAGGGTCGTGGTAGTCTAATTAGAAAATTGTGGTTTGCTTATTTGTTTATGCTTTATCTGCTATATTTAATTGTTTTAATAATCATAATAAAATCGACCCCTCCTTTATTCCCCGATTGAGGTCCACTTGGACCGAAAGAGGTTCCTAGAGGGTTTTCTTTTTAATAAGAACACCTCTTTTAAAATTTACTAAAAATAACAAAGAATCCAGTCTGTATGCTCTGTACTTGGATACGGTTCGTTCGATCAATCAAGCTACATCAAAAGCACTTGAGTGACTAGATTAATTAGTCTTCACATCCCAAATTGACAAAATATCATGCGAAAATCCAACGCCTCAATCAAACCATTACGGTGGCAAAGTACCCAAAGGAAGCAAGAACTCCTAAAAAATGACCCCGGGGCACCGATCTCTGTTACACCTTCAGGTGCATTATGAGCAACAGCCTCAAAGACTCTGTTCGGCCCACATATTCCTTGTGGGTAGCCGTGACGGTTTGGTTTTGGACATACTTCAAGTACCCACCTGGGTATATCTAGAGTCCCCTCGCCTAAGTTAAATTAATCATCTTCTTACATTAATTTAAAATTAACCAAGATATAATTGCACAACATTCATTCCAACAATTGCAAGCACTCTTAATTGTTTTTCAACTCCATTTCCAGGCATTGGTCAACAGTTTATTTATTTCAATCTATATGTGATTGGGTGTCATTTTCGTACTTACTTGTGATTATCTCATCATGTTATTTGTTGTTTACAATTGTTAAATTGAAAATCCTAAAAAACTTACTCTTTAATACCATCATCATACTAAATAATTTTGCCTTAGTAACTTAATAGGGTCTACCCCCCTTGGCTTCCTTAGGAGTTGAGCCTAAACGAAGGAGTCAAGAATAAGGTGATAGCCTTGACTCGAGACTTTCCCCCAAGGACACACCGAGTGGATTGAATATTTCTGCCACGTAACATAGGTGTGTGAAAGGCAGCAACACTTTTTGGTGCCATTGCCGGGGATAAATCTTTTTATTCCTGAGTACCACTTAGCTTAACTTTTTTCTAAACAACTAAAAAGATAGAAATTTTTTATTGATCTAGTCTTTGAAAAACATAAAAATTATAACTCGATCCATCTGGAGACTCCACTGTCTAACATTCCTTCAATAATTTCTACCTGAAGAAATTGCCGACAATTACTCAATCCTCTCCCTGATCCCGAAAGGTTTATTAAGGAAAGATTGAATAGGCAGACTTCCCGTAGAAACCTTGAAAATTTAGGAGACCAATCCCTCTCAGATATCCATCACATATTTGTAGAGAGTCATGTTCACCAATCTCAAGAAATGATGGAATTTTTCAAACCCCTTGACTTTTCTCAGATAGAAGGTGCTCCCCATGCCATTCCGAAAGATGCTATCAAGAAGCTCCCCATATTTCAGGGCAATAATGCCATCACTTCCAAGTATCACCTTCGAAAGTTTGAAAAGCACCTGGTCAATTATTGCAATGATGCTTCCCATGACCATGACGATGTCAAAATGAAGCTCTTTGTTTTATCCTTAGAAGATGATGCTAAATAATGGTACCTCGACCTAAATGATGACTCATATAAAACTCTTAGTGAATTCCTAGAGGGTTTTAAGAAGAAATGGGGAGAAAAGAAAGAACCAAGACATCTGCTTGCTACCCTTCATAACATTAAGAAGATGGAGAATGAAACCATGGATGAATTTAACACTAAGTTCAGGCATGTGGTTGCGGACATCCCTAAAGAAATCAAGCCAAAGGATGCCTCCATCCTCATATCTTACATCGAAGCTTTCACTGGTGATTTGAGGTACCAGTTAAGAGACAAAGAGCCGACCGATCTAAAAACTGCTCAGGAATTGGCCGAGAAAATAGAAAAGAATATGCAATCTTCAAGCAAATCCAACATTCCAGGTTACACTAGGGGAAACACTTCATACAACAAAGAAAAGGGAAAAGCCATTGAATCAGAATAAAGGGAGCCTCTAAAGATCCCATGGAAAAGGTAACAGACATAATAAAAGACTTGGTTACTAGTCAAAACCAATTTATGGCAAATCAGTCTGCACAACTGAATCTTATGCACAATAGAATAATCACAATGGAAAGAAATAATGGACCTAGGAACTTTCAGCCTAGGCAGAATCAGATGTATCAAAAGAGTTTTCCTCAGTAAGAGCCTAGGATTCCAAACCAGTTAGACTCAGCTAACATGGTATAAGAAGTAATTCCATGGTGTAGACCCTGTGAACAATTCCACCAAGAAAGCACTTGTTATGTTGCAAATCAAGTCATGGAACATGGACTTCCCGAGGTTAGTAATCAGGAAACAACTTCAAGCAATCTTGATCATATATACATGGTAGGCCAGGCCTACCCTTTGTCACCATCTAAGCAATACAAATATAAGGATGAAACCATTGCAGAATCTTATAGTGAAACTTATGATGAAAACTGTAATGTACATGATGGGACTCCTACGTGTTCTCCATATAATGATGACAGTCTGGAAGGTTTACTGCCTTGTGACCTTTTCTCTAAAGAAGATGAGTATGAAAATGAGGACAAGTATAGCTTGGAGCATGATACAAGTGACAAAGAGTCCCTTATCCTTGACAAATATGTGTATGAGGAGTCCTGGACATTCATGGAAAATCCAGTCTATGACATGAATAAAGAGGAAAATATTGAACCAAAAACTTTTGATGGTTTTGTTGATTTTTTCTGTCTATGGCATATCTAAAGGAGAGAGCATGGACCATGTGACCTTGGGAAACTTTGATATGAAAAAGGAGCATGCAGTTTATCCACATGATCAATCTGAGACATATATCACTATCAATAATGAAGACAAAGAGAACTTTATATCGAAACCTGATATCAGCAATGGGGAATCCATCTCATCTAACATAGATTATGGTGATGACTATTGGGATTTTTGTGGATATCTTATTAAGAATCCTATCTATGCTATATCCAGCAAGGGGAGTGTCTATTTAGAAATTTGTGGAAGTCAAATCTACTATACTTCCATAGAGGGAAGCATGGATCTGGAGACCTTGGAAAATCCTAGTATGGAAAAGCAGCATTCAAAACTCTTATATGATCATTCAAAGTCATATCATGCAGAGTTGCACAAAGGTATCAATAATAAAGACATGGAGAAGCAGTGTTGTGAAAAGACAGATGTGATACAGTTAGTAGAATATAAATATCAACTATCATCTTCACATATAGAGTTTCCTCATGATTTGGAGTCGCTTGGGGCTTATACAGTGAATTGTCATCTGGTAAACCTTGATGATCAGTATGATGGTGTAGTCAATCTGCCTCATCATTCCGATTTGTACATCACCCCTGTCTAGTCATGGATAGAAGCAGCCTACGCAAGCACTTACCAGTTTGGGAGGAAGTTTGACGACATTATTCATGCCTATGATTTCCCATCCATCCCGCCCCTTCTAAATCATCACGCAGGTTTGCATTTTCTGAATAAAGCATCCCTACTTTGGCTGGTAACCAAAGACAAGGGAAAAAAAATTATGTTAATAAAATGCTTAGGTGGTTACATTGGATTTCTGATTACACTCAACCCTTTTTATATCATGCTTAGAGTAGGAAAATAAGCTCCTTGAAAAAGAGCATTTACTTTCCGCATTTTTATTTTATACTTAGCTATAATAAAACTTTGCTTCTTTTAGTTAGTTACATTTATTTTATTTAAATAAATCAGCTTAATGGTTCATTTGGTTTTTTATAAGCTTGTGCTACTTAGGTTTTTCTTGTCAAGTTGAGATGTTTTTACAGAGTATATAAACAAGAGACTCTGGTGCTCTCGTATCCTCTCCTTGCCTTGAAGACCAAATCGAGTACATGTCCCATAGTTGGAGCCAGAATGTTACCACCTAAGTTGTAGTTAGTGGTTTTTTATCAAGTGAGCCTGGTGAACCGAACAAGGATAACTTGTTCGGACTTCGGAAGACCTTCAGTCTTGCTTCTGGGAAGCTTTGTTGTACTATATCACATGTTCATACCCCATGGCGGAATTGTAATAAATGTTTTAGCATGATAGTTTCTGTAAAAGACTCGGTATCTTAGACTTTATTTGTCAATCCGATCAGCCCAAGTTGTTTTTTCCCTTGGTTATTATGGGTTGTTGAATAAACGACTGATAATTTCTGAGTTTTTCACTCAATACCTCCAAAGTTTGGGCAGCCAGCTTGGAATTTAGGCCTATTGAGGTTATTAGAGTCTATGTGTCAATGTATAAACATGCTAGGCATTCTAGTTGATTCATATGAACAAGTCTAAGTCCCCCTAGGTTTTTTAAATTTTTTATTTTTTAAAACTTTTTCAGTATTTAATAGTTTAATTGGGAAAATTGGTTTTCTAATAAAGGTGGGCTCGAAAGTCAGTTTCAGTCATGTAGGTGCTCATTTTCAAGCTAAGAGCACCTAGTAAACCTATAGACCAACTATTTCCTAGTTTTGAGTGATTTTCCATCACTCAGGTTAGAAAGGCCCAAAAAATCATTTATTGATTATTTTAATTAATAAATTGATGAATAATGCAGCAAATCCAAAATCCTAGATCAATGGATTCTCAGCTGATTTGATTGAAATTAGTCAGATCTGGACCAGATTGACTGGATCTAACAAATCCTTGACTGAAGGAGGTGATCTGGACAGATCCAGAGTTGATCTTCAACATCCTTTATGGGGAATTGCACCCTCTTTCTCTCCTCCACATGTTTGGGCTCATCTGGATGAGTTTTGGTGGATGCTTCAGTCAATAGGTTGAGGTGTCAGTCAGATCAGCCCCCCGATTGACAGTTGCACTCAATGAGACTCAGATCAGGCATTGATGGACTCTCCTTCAGCTACAGTGGTCTATTTCCTTGGGATTTGCACCGCCCTGGGCTGGATCTCCTGTTTTTTGTATAAATAAAGCTCAGGTTGCCTCTTCCAAGCTAGTTAGAGTTGGATTGAGGAGTCATTGTTGTTGTAATACTGTGTAATATCTTTTTCTATTGGAATAAAGTGAAGCTTTGGAGGCAAGATGGTGTCATGTCATTGTATGTGTGGATGAGCATTGCCATGTTTCACTGAGGTAACATGTATTTATGTTCATAATTTGTTGATTGCTTGTGGATTCATTGCTAAGATTGATAATAAGTTTATTATAATCTTTATAGGAAAGGAGTTTCTTAATAATTTTATTGGCCATCTCTTTCCTTTTTGATGCATGTTTAGAGATCTAGATTTAGCATGTTTTATAAGTTTATATGCATGTTATTCTGAAATCTCCATGTATGTATTAACTAGATCTCACAAGTATTTTGGCAAGTCTTTGGATTCAGTTGCAGGTTCCTAGATTGGAGAGGATGCTGATCTAGTTTGCTTCTTCACTCTATCCAAAACCATTCAAAGGCATAATCCCTCGACATTCCACTAGAAAGCTCCACGGTTGATCTTGAAGGCTTCCAGCCAAAATGCTCTTCTTTTCCTCTTCCTCCTTCAATTTTTTCTAAAATCAGTTCGGTTTCTTGTTTGCAGCTTTAAAATTGTTTAGATATATCAATTTTAGAGTTTATTTTACACATATCTTGCTGCCTTAAAGCTCATAAACTAGATCTCATTCCTAAAGGAAAATTTACAAGCATTCTAGATCTAGTTTTAGGGAAAATTGTCATTTTTCAAGGCTATGAAAGTAGATCTAAAGCTTGTTGAATGCATGGTTGTTTCCTTAGAATTTAAAAATTTGTATTCATCAATTTAAGTGCTTCATATTGGATGCACCCAAAGCAGGCCAAGATCCCAAGCAAAGCTTGCTTTCCTTGGTTCCTTTTCCGCTTATTTAAAAACTAATTTTAACTTAGAATTTTTGGGTAAAAAGTTTGTTCATCCAAAAGTACTTTGAAAGTAATTTTGGGCATATTTAAAAGAGGAGGAGGCTCTATCCGGAAAGCATTTTTGGACCATTCGAAACCCCCCCAGGGGGTCTCCGTCTTCCCAAAATTTCAATTTTTTGCAATTTGTAAACCTTTGGCCTCATTCCATATAAGGACCAAGTGAATTAATTTCAACTTTCTGATATTGTAATTTCTGCTAATAAAAAGAAAAATATTTTCGAATAGGCTCTTTCGAGCCTATTCACCATCCCCCCTGGGGAGATTCGCGTCCGTGTCATTTTTTACTTTTTTTTCATCTTTTTTCAATTTAGTGTAGTGATAATCTGTAGGGGTAGTATACTTTGACTTATAATCATTGTTATATTCCATATATGGTGGTTTCAAAGTAATTTTAATACTTACCCCACGAGCCTCCTTTTAAGCCGAAAGGTGAAGAAAGGGTCGTGGTAGTCTGATTAGAAAATTGTGGTTTGCTTATTTGTTTATGCTTCATCTGCTATATTTAATTTTTTTAATAATCATAATAAAATCAACCCCTCCTTTATTCCCCGATTGAGGTCCACTTGGACCAAAAGAGGTTCCTGGAGGGTTTTCTTTTTAATAAGAACACCTCTTTTAAAATTTACTAAAAATAACAAAGACTCTAGTGTGTATGCTCTGTACTTGGCTACGGTTCATCCGATCAGTCAATCTGCATAAAAAGAACTTGAGTGACTAGATTAATTAGTCTTCACCTCCCAAATTTACAAAATATCAGGCGAAAATCCAACGCCTCAATCAAACCATTATGATGGAAAAATACCCAAAGGAAGCAGGAACTCCTGAAAAGTGACCTTGGGGCGCCGATCTCTGTTACACCTTCGAGTGCATTATGAACAACAGCCTCAGAGACTCCATTCAGCCCACATATTCCGTGCGGGTAGCCGTGACGGTTTAGTTTTGGACATACTTCAAGTACCCCCTTGGGTATATCTAGAGTCCCCTCGCATAAAATAAATTACTCATCTTCTTACATTAATTTAAAATTAACCAAGATACAATTGCACAACATTCATTCCAACACTTCCAAGCACTCGTAATTGTTTTTCAACTCCATTTCCAGTTACTAGTCAACAGTTTATTTCTTTCAATCTATATGTGATTGGGTGTCATTTTCATGCTTACTTGTGATTATCTCATCATGTTATTTGTTGTTTACAATTGTTAAATCGAAACTCCTAAGAAACTTACAGGCTTTAATACCATCATCATACTAAATAATTTTGCCTTAGTAACTTAATAGGGTCTACCCCCCTTGGCTTCGTTAGGAGTTGAGCCTAAATGGAGGAGTCAAGAATAAGGTGACAGCCTTGACTCGAGACTTTCCCCCAAGGACACACCAAGTGGCTTGAAGATTTCTGCCATGTAACCCAAGTGTGTGAAAGGCGGCAACAGAAGGAAAAAATGGCAAATGGTAACAACAACATTCACTTTCTAGCTCTTGTAGGAGGAAACTTCCCTATAATTGTGGTCACGTTACCAAGAAAAGAGGAACTAAGCAGGTGTCTAATTAAATTACAAAATTGACCCAAAGACCTAGGCAAGCATATATATACCATCAAATGAGCAAGAGACTCACTACATTTCTAGAGATTAGAACTTGTGGATTGATGGAAACTGAAAAGTTAGGCACACAAGTGGAAATTCAATGAGGGGAAAGCTAAAGTTAATTGCTAAGAGTTTTGAATGCAAGTGTGAATGCTAAGTTACAGAGAGGAAAGAATAAGCTTCTACATAGTATCTTCATCCTGGTGATTCAGTGGACAGGATCGGGGGTCCTAAAGCAAGTAATCTTGGCTACTTTCGGGAGACAATTAGGAGGAACGGTCTTCTTTGGGTGTGTGTCCACTTCGAAAGTTAATAGGTTCTATAATTGTTACTAGTTTATCATCTTTAAATCATTTTCTATTTATTTTCTAATAGAGATATAAATGGCGAAAGTTTTCTAGAATTATTTACCGTTTTTCGAAATAAAATAGAAAAGTTTATTTCCTGTAATTTACAAGTTAAATACAAAAGAATGGATTTTAGTATTTATACATATTTTCCATGGTAGAATTGGTAGGCTATCTTATATTATCAATTAGAAACATTATTATATATATATATATAGTTTCACCTGATAATATGTAGTATACATAGTTAATAAATAATTAGCATTCATGTACCTTTTTGTAAACCCTTACAGAATTAACGAAATAGGTTAAAAACAGAGCTACCATCATTTTAACCAACCAATAAAATTATTTTATAGTTAGGTTTTTCTCTTTTTTGAACACAGTAAATTCCTCTTTCAACAAACTCTATGCCAAAAAAAACAATATATCTAATCTAGAAACACAATGGCTTCCAGCCAAGGTTCGAGACCCGTAAAAGTAAATTACATATTAATATTTAGAGACAAAAGGGTTAATAATTTACTCAAGTAAAAATCTCACACAATTGAAAGGCTCAATGTTTTCATTGTTTACCCAAAATTCATTTGCATACAGCCAAAAGGCTTGTCGTTATTCAAAAATTATTTTAGGGTTAATAGTTTACAAAAAAACGCAATGATAGATTTGTGTTTTAAACCATAATATCAATCAAAACTTCCTTATTTAAGGAGTTAACATAGGTCGCGATTTCAAGGCCTATAAGGTTAAATTCCCAGTAACATTTATAATAAACACAATTCCTAAAAGACTAAAACCTACATCAAAAGCATCTAAGTCCAACTTAACATCAACAAAGTTAGGCCGCAGCCATAACTATTCTTAAAACACAGATTAGCAACCCTTTTAAATATTATACGCAGTAGTTGTATACAAATCCTTTCACCTAAATTTAAATAATATACAAAATTTACAAAGTAATATTAGTAAACAACACTATAGAATTTGAACCCAAAATCCGACGACAGAATCTGACGTCATCCGACATTTTGCATGTATGTGTCGGACAGCAATCAATCTACAGAATGCCGACAACAAAATATTTCTAGATCCGTCGATTATCCAACACTCCGGCGTCGAAATTTCAACGCTTATAGTGGTGGTTACCTGACACTTCTGTGCCGGATAGGCATCAGATCTTCGACTCTCGTAGTGGCAGTTATTCGACACCTAAATGTCGGATCTTCGACGTCCATGAACCAAAAGAAATTTTTTGTAAAAAAAATTAAGGTTTACATGATTTTAAATTTTATGGTCCCATAATTTTAACGGTAACTATGTTCAAGGCATCGAATATCCAACGCCTGTCCATTATAAATATAAATTGTTTTAAACATTTCGACATGTTTGTTGTAGAAGCGACGGACGATTGCAAAAATTATTTGTTCCTTGACGGACGTTTTCAGGAATAGTTTTATTCTTCAACGGGCGGTTGTGGGAATATTTTTTTTTCATCGATAGACAGTTTGCCGAGAATTTTTTATTCTTTGCTTTCTCTCCATTTGATAAAACCTTGATGCGTGGAACTTGATTTTTTAAGACAATCGGTTATATTCATTAACGAAGTTTATGACAAAATGTCAAATAGATTAAATATTCCGAATCCAAACGAAGACAACCGACAATTGCTTGCTAGACTATGGGATGCAGCGAAACGAATGGGTGATGACAAATGTTATTGTCCGTGTACTCAATGCAGGGGATTTAAGAGGAGAAGAATATTGATCTCAACAGCCACAAAACATTGCAAGGAACATGGACACGCTGAGGGGGGGAATGAATATCGTTCATTTGTAGGTTTAGCATTATAAACATTATTATATTCATTTTTTTTGTAATTGTATGTATTATTTTTTTTCATATATTAATGTATATCTATTGATCTTTCCATGTATTTACAAAAACCCTATTCAGAAATTGAATTTCAGGCAAACCCTTAGTTTCTCTCTTCCCTCTTTGTCCTTCTCGAGCTACCCAAGCTTCTGCGAGCTTAGTTTCTCTCTTCCCTCTCTGTCCTTCTTGAGCTACCCAAGCCTCTTCGAGCTACCTCACCTCAAAATGAGCTAACAAAAATGAATTCGTTTCCATGAGCCTATGCTCCTGCATCACAAAGCAAGTTGTGTTTTACTCCAAATAGTGTTATGATGTATAGGAATCCTACAAACCTAATTGACTCGACAATGAAGTAGGTTTAGAGTCTAGATGTTTATATTTCTAGGTTAATTTGTTTTTTGAATTGAAGTGTCATGTGTGTGGCCTGTGCATTCCCACATTCACTTGGTCAATTTAGTATGGATTGGGATGAATTGACCATTTTGTTACTGATCCATTCAGTCATACCCTGATTTTCTTGGTTCGGTACCAAACTTGTCACTCCAATAATTTCAAAGGCCGAGTTAGCTCGGTTGATTCGGCGACCTCGGTAGAAAAACACTTGATTAAATCTGCAACTATTATTGTTGAAAAGGGGTAAGGCCAGTAAAAGGAAAAAGGAAAAGTTAGGAAAAGGAAATGCAAACAATAATAAGTGAGAATGGATAATTGTATGTAACTAAAAGAGGGGCATACATAAGATTTCTTAGGGCATACATAAATTTTTGCATACAATCCCATTAGTATCATAAATTATGGGAAAGATTAGAAAAACATCCCTACACAAATATTAACCGATAAGTATGGTTTTGGTGTTTCATTTGGAGAATAAAATCCTATAACAATAGTTGTTATTATGAATCTTAAAGGGTCCTAGATGAGATCTGTGCACTTTTAGGCAGTTCAGCTTTCAAGCAAAAGAAGCCAATAAAAATATCCTAATACTAATATGGCAATTTATATAATATAAAATAACATATAATAAAAATAAAATACATATAATATAAAATAATAATAAAATACATATAATATATAATAATATATAATAAAAAATGACAAGTGTATTTGGACATTGTCGCGACTCGTTTCATTTTGGACAGTTCAGTTACTTGGATTTTAAAGAACTCAGTTACTTGAATTGAATTAGTAAATGATAGATGTTATATAACATGTTTATATAAATGGTTGGGCATGATAGCTTCGGAGATAGATTGTTTGAATACTTGGTCAATTGTAGCAGGATGCATTTATTTTCGTAACACACTCTTGTCTTCATTTTATGTTTTCAAGATGCTTTTGAACAAATAATGGCTTGTTTCTACATCATAAGTCCACATTCAATGTTTTCAAGATGCTTTTGAACAAAGAATGGCTTGTCTCTACATCATAAGTCCACATTCAATAGCCTTTGCAGCAAGATTTTTTATATATCGAAAAACTAACATTCATTCTTTACTTGTTTATGGATTTTGCAATCCTACAGATGCAAGATGTGGACAATGGTACACTGTTAAAGTGGACTCTTCAAAGGTTACCTTGGAAAATAGAGCAAATCTTCTTCAACGAGTTGAAGTTCGTGTGAGTGCTTTTGATATAAAGACAACCAAGCTTCCTTTCAAGTTCCCCAATGCCAAATATGACATGATAATGATGATTTCACACATGGTGGATGGGCAAGGCTATCTTATTAAAAATCGAGAGGTAAAAACACTTGGCATTGTTTTATGCCCATTGGTCAACCTATCCTTTGTTTTGGGATTTCTTACAGCGATGTTTTGGGATTTTTATTGTTTGCGGATTGATGTTGCATTGATTGTTATGAACATCGTTGCTCTTCTTTAGTTTTCCAGTTCCTTTTCATTTGTTTCCTGAGTGTGTAGGGGTGGGGCATTGAAGACTTGGAGTACACTCCAAAACCAGAATTTGAAGGAAATTTCCAAGTAAAAAATGTGCCAAATAAGGTATATCTGCCATTTACTATTTACCCTAAGACTATAATTCTGAAAACAAGTATTGATCCCCTGGGAGTTTGCTAGACTATTCTACTGTACTATTCTACTAGTTGTTTGGAATTTGCAAGAGTGAAGTTAAATATCTAATGTACATTATTAATAATGATTTAAGGTAACATACTCTGTTGTTTCTTTGTCTCTTTTCTATATGAAGTGGTTATGTATTTGTAGGATTCAATCTTATTCTATATCC
>LPNX010395462.1:908856-1017686 GCA_001517045.1 Pseudotsuga menziesii
CCCAAGTCACATAGGCCATTTCTAAGTGGGTAAGTTGGAACATGCGGGCATGGGATTACATGACCTTTGTACATGTGGTTCACACTGCCGTGAAGTTGTGTTGTAATCACCTACCCTTAGCACATGTAATGTCTCTAGTTAAGGAACATTCTCTTAAAGTGTTCATGGATTGGTTAGATTGGACTTTGTCTTGTTAAGTGGTCCACTTGTAGACTTAGTACAGGGTTCGCTTGTAATTACTCTCTTCCTTATTCCATAAATAGAAAGGAGGGTGCTTCTCTTGAGGATATTAGGTTTTCTATTTTGCGAAAAGTAAAGTTAAGAGTAAAGTAGTTGTGATAACCATATGTGCAAGGATGAAATATATACTTGACATAGAATCCTCTAGTTTGCTACCAAGCTTCCTTCAGTAGTCGAATTCTAGGCTGAAACCATGTGGCCGTAAGTGAAATCTTTGGATTTTTTTTAAAATCCATCAACAAGCGTCGCTTTTCTAACATTCTTCCGAGACTCTGGTCAACCCATCCGACGGCCGTGCCATGACTCCGATGCTTCCTCCCGTCGGACGACCAATGGTTAAAGTGTCGGACTGCATCAGAATACTGACTCTTCTAGTGTCGGACTGCATCAGAATACTGACTCTTCTAGTGTCGGAGTGCATCAGAGTACTGACACTGTCGAAATTAAAAACCAACGACACCGCCATTTCTCAGACACTTTTGTCTGTCGGACGACCGATGCTTCGGGGGTCAAAGGACGACGTATTTTTGACAGTTTATGCAATTTTGGTTGGCACTTTGGAAGGAATAACGATCAAATATGTGACACAATGGTCTGTCAGAGCTTCGACCCTTATTAGTCGATAGTCAAAGATCCGACGTTACGCCACCGACGGCAAAAAAAAAGTGTATGTGTCGAATACCAGACAGGTTAGTGTCAAATTTCAAACATGGTAGCCGTCGGATTTCGGCCTCAAATTCTGTAGTGCAATATACATAATGATAAAATAAAAAAAATATCATTTTACAGAGAGAAGTTACGGAAGCCAACAGTTTAAACAATGCACATAGTAGATTTAATAATTAAGTATATCAAGTTACAAAGAAGTACTTCTAAGGATTTTAAACAAAACAAAAAAAATCACAACGATTGTGTTTTTCCCCTTTAAATCTTGACAGAAAACAAATTATAGTAAGAGTCTTTCCATTTTTTCTACAAAGGAACCATATCACAACACAAACTCCATTGTCTGTAGCCAAAAGGGGAAATCTTAAAATATAAACCATATTACAGCCGAAGGGCTTATAAAGATCACAATTTATCTCTGCCATCTAATAAGAACGTTTACTAGCAAATAGAGGAGGCTCGTTAAACCCTTGAAACTCTAAAACGAAACCAGAACGAGAAAAGAAACCATGTGCCATATTTTCCATGTCGTCAAGGAACATAGGGTCCAAGGCTTTAAGTCTTACCAAAAAAAATTTCAACGTCGGTACCCTCGTCCTGAGCCCATTCTTCAAGCCAAGCTGCAACGAAACTAGCAAACCATCGAAAACCCTCCTTCCAGATAAAATAGTGGTTAAAGGTTAAAATTGGACATCTAACAGTGTAAAAACAAATAGCATTTCATCAAAGCTAGAAACAAACAAAAATGAAGTGATAACTTACCCCAGCGACTATTCTTTTTCAGCAAAGAAAACTATAGTGACAACTGTGTAAAGAAAACAATGGTGGATTTGAAGACCGGTGGTAAGGTGAAGGAAATATTGGACTTTTGGAGGTCATGGAGTCGTGGTTGGAAGGGTCGAGAACCCTCGGCTCCCCTCGCCACTTGACCAATGCAGAAGAAACATAGAAAAACAAAAAAAAATGCTTTGGCTCTCGCTTAGGGTTTTACCCTTTATTTCCAGCTGGTTGGCACCACGAGCCATCACGTGGTCGCTTTTACTCTTCCACCAACCTCCATGTAGATCAACTTTTCGACACCCACTTCTCTATAGATTTTTGAATTAATTTCTTTGTTTTCCCTTGGTCTTGTTTTGTCACCTTAGGTTCCTAGTTGTTAGGTTTGCAAAGGATGGGACAAATCCTTTTAGAGGAAAACACCTACAAAAATACAAGGTTTAACAATGCATTAGCTTGTAGAAGCTAAGTAAGACCTTTAGCTTGGAACCCTAGCAACGAAATAGGGTTAGTAAGAAGAGGATTTAGAATATCAAAAACATGATGAATCAATCAAAAAAATTGTAAACTACAACAAGCAGGAATGACACTTAAATATTTACGATAAAACAAGTAAATATATATTCTAGTATTGTGTTGTATGTTTTCATAATTGGATTTGTCGTTTTTGAATTGTTAAGTTCTAGTTTTAAGCTAAGTCCTAGGATGAAAATGGAATGTAGGGTTTACCATATTTTTTTATGAGCTATGTGAAACTAGATTAGATCGTATATTAATCTAAACCTCTGTATTAAAAAAAATTACTTATGGAATTTTTGGAGTTGTTACATGTGGTATCAGAGCAAATTTTCAAATACTAGGCCTGAAGTTGGATCAAGTCACATGCTCAAATACAAAAAGAGGAAAAACAAAATACTAACTTATGTTTAACAATTGTTTCTGTACAAAAATATAAATTTTTATTTTGCAGGAAATGGAAGGAGTAGAGGCATCTGCTGAAGATAGATCATATCATAATAATCCAAATAATTTATCTATGGAATTAAATAATCAACGATATGAATTACTTCAAACTGTAAATGACTTAATGGATGAATTACAAAATGTTAAGGAAGATACTGAAAGAATCATATGAGCACATGAAGAATTAAACCAAATATTGTTGGATAATTACATACCGAAGGATCAGATAAAAGAAAAGAACATGAATATGAATATGGAACTATATCCTACAAGCGTAAAGATAAGAAGTTAAAATTCCTTGGTAATGAAAGTAATTCCTCTTCAGGAATTAATGTTAGGTCACACAGAGAGAAACATAAATATTCCAGTGAAAGTAGTGATAGCGACAACCATCCTAAAAAGAGAAAATATAAACCTTACGAAGAAATTCCAAGAGAGTTTAAGAAGATAAAAACCCCTATGTTTAATGGTGAGGTGGAAAAAGGAGAATAAACTGAGGCATGTCTATCAGGTATGAAAAACTATTTTCAAATCTATAATTACTCAGGCATGCTAAAATCTAGAATTGATATCCGTAACTTAACTGGAAAAGATGATATATGGTGGTAGGATATAAAAAAAGTGAAAAACATTAAAGAAAAGTACGTAACTTGGGGGACTTTTAAGAAATAATTTAAAAGAACATTTGTCTAAACAATATTGCAAAGAAAGGGCTAAGGAATTTATGATCTTAAGCTAGGTTCAATGTCTATGAAGGAACTAAGTAATAAATTTTTGAGTTTATTACGATATGTACCTTATATCATCGATGAAAAGCATAAGATACCGAGGTTTCTGAGTTGTTTACATTTTATCTTCAAGGAAAGAATTGAATACGACAACCCAAAAACCTTTGAGGAAGCAATGAGGAAAGATAATTTTTGTTATGAACAAAGAAAAAAGAATAAGAGAAGGTGTACCTAACTGGAAGGGTAAAAGAACAAATAATTTTCAACAAAGAAGGAAAGGCTTTAAGACCTACAGGAATTTCAGAAATAATTCCAGAAACTATTGTAAGAGTACTTACCAAGGAACATACTTTAAAAGTAATACACAACAGAATTTTACAGCCACTAAGAACAGAGACATGCCTAACAATCATGTTAAAAATAATGAACAAAGAGAACCTGTAAATACTTGGAATGTCAGGGACCTCACTATGTGAAGGACTGTCCAAACAGAAAGAGAAATTTCAACAATATGCATACAATACAAGAATAAGCAACCGTGTTGGTGACATAGCGAACGAGATGCCGAAAATTAATGCAACTTTGGAGAATCGACAAGATGAACACCAAAAATATATGGTGGAGATAGAAGGTATGATAAAGAACAAACCCATATCTATTTTGATAGACCTAGGTGCTAGTTTAAGCTATGTGTCACCTAGTATAGCAGAAAGTTGTAATTTGGATTTGAAAAATATTGAAAATATTGGTTGGTTTAGTTAGCTACAGGGACTAAAAGGAAGGTAGTTATATATGTTGAAGATTGTGAAATGTTTATGAGTCAATTCAAAACTCAAGTGAAATTAAATGTACTACCTCTAGGGTCATATGATGTTTTAATAGGTATGGACTGGCTGGAAAAATACTGAGTAGTTTTAAATTGCTTTGAGAAAACATTTACATGCTTCGATGAAACAAGAGAAAAATTTATAGTGAAAGGAATACCTAGAAATTTTCTGTTAGATAGATTTCAACTTTACAAATGAAAATGTCTGTACGTAAGGGTTGCAAATTTTTTGTTGTACATGAAATGAATGATGAACACACTAATAAAGAAGATAAATTAAAATTTGATGATAGAATTTTTAGATGTATTCCTAGAAGAGATTCCAGGATTACCTACGAAAAGAGAATTGAATTTTACTATTGAATTAGTACCTAGAGTTGTACCAAATTCAAAGTCTCCTTATCAGATGAATATCCTAGAAATTAATGAATTAAAACTACAACTAAAAAAGCTAATAGATAAAAATTGCATAAGACCAAGTGTATCCCCTTGGGGAGCACCTATCTTATGTGTTAAAAAGAAAGACTGTACGTTGCCCTTACGTATAGATTATCATCAGTTAAGCAAGATGATAATTAAAAACATATATTCATTTCCCCGCATAGATGATATGTTAGATCAGATACACAGAGCAACAATATTATCAAAAATAGATTTGAGATCTGGACATCATCAAGCCGCAATTAAATATGGATATATATTTAAAACTGCATTCAGAACCCATTATGGGCATTATGAGTTTGTAGTTATGCCATTTGGGCTGAATAACGTTCCAAGATGTTTTATGTGTTTAATGAATAGTTTCTTAAGTAACTATTTGGATAAATTCGTAGTTTTCTTTATATATGACATACTAATGTATTAAAAAACAAAAAAAGAACATGATGAACATCTACAGCTAATATTACAAGTTTTGAGAGAACTAAAATTGTATGCTAAATTCAGTAACTGTGAATTCTTTAAAGATAAAATACAATAATTAGGCCATGTGATATCCAAGGAAGGGATATCAGTGGATCCTGATAAGATAAGAGCAATAATGGAATGGCATGTTCCTAAGGATGTATCGTATGTACGAACGTTCATGGGGATTACGGGTTATTATCAAAAATTCATAGAAGGATTCTCGAGGATCACGAATCCCATAACGTCCTTAGAGAAAAAGGAAAAAACATTTGTATAGGATTTAAAATGTGAATAAATCGTTAAAAAGTTAAATGAATGATTAACCACTGCACCTATCTTAAAAATGGCTGATCCAAATAAGGACTTTGTTGCATGCACTGATGCATGAAATGAGGGCCTAGGTGGAGTGTTAACACAAGAACGTCATGTAATACCATATGAGTCAAGAAAGTTAAAAATACATGAAAATAATTATGCTACCTACGATTTAGAGTTGACTACCATAATACATGTTTTGCAAATGTAGCGCCATCATTTAATCTGTAGAATATTTTTATTAATGTATGATAATATAAGTTTGAAATACTTGTTTGATCAACAAAATATGAACGCAAGGCAAGAAAGATGGTTATCCTTCCTTAGTGAATATTATTTCAAGATCAAACATATAAAAGGAAAGGAGAATAAGGTGGTTGAAGTTTTAAGCAGAAATGCAAATCTGAATTTTATAGCCGCTGTTAGTAGCTATGAAACAGATTTGGATGATAAGTTTGAAGACGGAGTAAAAATGGATAAATATTATCAAAATTTAAGAGAAAGAGTTACAGAAAACGAATCTGAAAATATCAAAAGAGATTTCAACTTGAACAAAAAAAGGTTTAATTTTGTATAAAAACATACGATATGTACCTAATGTACCATAAATTAAATTTTTGATCTTAAATGAAATACATAAGAGTCCTTACTCAAGACATCCTGATGATCAAAAGATGATAACAATGTTAAGAAAAGATTATCTTCGGCCCAATATGAAAAATGAAGTGGTTGAATATATAGCTAGGTGTATAGAATGGAAGCAGGTTAAAGCTGAGCATCGACACCCAGCAGGTTTATTGCAACCATTACCAATCCCAGATTGGAAATGGGTAATTATCAGCCTTGATTTCATAACAGGACTACCAAAAAATCAAAAGAAAAATGATTATGTGATGGTAGTGGTAGACAAACTTAGCAAAGAAGCTCATTTTATACCTGTTAAAACTACTTATAAGGTTGCTAATAATGCTGATATTTTTATGAAGGAAATTTTTCATTTGCATGGAATTCCTAAGATGATAGTTTCTGATAGGGGTCCTAAGTTTACTCGTAATTTCTTGAAATCATTGTTTAAAGGATTGGACACTAAATTAAATTTTAGTATCATTTATCATCTACAAACGGATGCACAAACAGAAAGAGTAAATCAAGCTTTAGAAGATATGTTATAGATGTATGTTAGGGATCCTCCAAAGAAATGGGAAGAATATATGCACCTAGTTGAGTTTGCTTATAACAATCATTATAAATCTTCAGCTAAAATTTAGTCCTTTTGAAATACTGTATGGTAGGAAATGTAATACTCCTATTTCATGGAGTAATCTGGTTGAAAGTTTGATGTTAGGACCTGACTTGTTAAAAGAAATGGAACTAAAAGTGAAATAGGTACAAAGCAATCTGAAAATTGCACATGACAGACAAAAAAGTCATGCGAACCTTAAAAGAACTTAGAAAGAATTCCAAGTAGGTGAGCATGATTTTTTCAAGGTAAAACCTAAAAAATATCCTTTAAGTTGGGGAGTTGTGTTAAATTAGCACCCAGGTATTGTGGAACATTTGAGATATTGTCAACAGTTGGAACAGTGGCTTATCAGTTAGATTTTCCACCTAATTTCAAAATACATAACATATTACATATTTCTATATTGAAAAAGTATGTACATGATGCTACTCATGTAATCGATTGGAATGTTATCCAGGTAGAACTAGAAGGATATTTTCAGGTGGAACCAGATTGTATCATCGATAAGAGATAATTTTTTCTTCGGAATCACACCATTGGACAAGTAAAGGTGCAATGGAAGCACCTTAGTCCAGATGAAGCAACCTAGGAATTGGAGAGCCATATGCGGGAGGCATATCCAATTTTGTTCCATGAATACTCAGATGATATTTAAGCAACATCGAGGACGATGTTGAACTTAAGAGGGGATGTTTGTAACCCACTTAGAATTAAAAACATTTTATTTTAAGGAAAGGTATTACTTCAAAACTTATTGTAAAGTTTTATGTTGTTGACCAAGGATGATCAAAGATGACTATAAACTGAAATATTTTATTATTTAATAATTAAAAGAATAGAAACCTATCCAAAGAGGATTGTTGAAGAGTGTTCACTAACCCACTATGAGGAATGATTTGGTGTAGAAGGAAAAAATGACAAATGACAGCAACAACATTCACTTTCTAGATTTTGCACGATGCAAATTCCCTATAATTGTGGTCATGTTCCCAAGAAAATAGGAACTGAGCAGGTGGCTCATTAAATAACAAAACTTACCCAAATACCTAGGAAAGCATATATATACAATCGAATGAGCAGGAGGCTCACTACATTTCTAGAGATTAGAACTTGTAGATTGCTGGAAACTAAAAATTTAGGCACACACGAGGAAATTTGATGAGGGAAAGGTAAAGTGAATTGCTAAGAGTTTTGACTGCAAGTGTGACTGCTAAGTTACAAAGAGGACATAATAGGATTCTACACCGTATCTCCATCCTAGTGTTTTAGTGAATAGGATCAGGGGTCCTAAAGCAAGTAATCTTGGTTTCTTTCAAGAGACAGTTGGGAGGAATGGTCTTCTTTGGGTGTGTGTCCACTTCAAAAGTTAACAAGTTCTATAATTGTTACTGGTTTATTATATTTAAATCATTTTCTATTTATTTATCATAGATATATGAATGATGAAAGTTTTCTATAATTATTTTTTTTTTTGAAATAAAATAGAAAAGTTTATTTCCTATAATTTACAAGTTAAATACAAAAGAATGGATTTTACTGTTCATACAGATTTTTTTATGGTAGAATTGGGAGGTTATCTTATATTATTAATTAGAAACAATAATATATATATATATATATATTCACCTGATAATATGTAGTATACATAGTGTTGTAATCTCACAGATCACTTAAGGTTACCAATAATACACATTAAAAGCATACAAACACATAACAGAGACAAGAGATAAGAACATAGGTAGAATATACAAATAACTACATGTCGGTTTGGTCAATCGACACGACCTTATGTGGCCTACCTAATCCTAATTAGTCGGTTGATCGACTTAGTCAACTTATCGTTCTAGTCGGCTTACCGACTAGCTCCTCCAACATCTCCCCCACGAACAAAATTGTTCTTCGTCCCGAAGAACGAGGAGGTACCAAAAATGCATTACCTGTCTTAAGTAGTTATTGCTATGTTTTAGACCTTCATGGGTTGTGAAGTCTGATAGTTGGTGTTTTCTGTACACAGACTTCGACAATTGCATCAGCTGTCACTGCCAGCTGATGTTGGAATTACGTCCAACTTTGCAGTACTTTTTGGATGTCGATGGTTAATGTGGTAAGGCTTGACAGTGTCGACATCTTCTCTTGAATGGAAAGGTCTACTATCCTTTCCATGTCGGGACCCATAAATTGGTCATCTTCTTCTGCTGTCTCAAAAAGTCTTTTCATCTGCAGGCAAATGATGTCTAATTTGTCTAAGCTCGGAATTGCCTGCTGCACCCACTGGTGTGCTTGTCGCTCAAGCTTCTGCAGTTTGTTTTTTTACAGTAGGATTTGATCTTCGATAGTGCTTCTTCCATGCTCTTCCTCTTCTCGAGTGCTTGGATGTCTTGTCGGGTCTGTTAGGTCTTATTGAGGCCTGGAAAATCGCAGGCGACAACAGCAAGGGATTCTCCCCAGTAAACGTTCCCAACTAGCCCGTTACTGTTTGGTATGGGGAATCTGTCAGGTTTGTGGTCTAGCTACCGTAGGTCAAGTAACCAAAATAAATGGTTTTACTGGTTACGGCCCGGTCCACTGTGTATATTTTTAGTTTTTTAGTTTTAAGTATGAGATGCAAGTGCTTACCTAAAATGCAGATTGATAGAGAATACGAGGAGCGGTCACAATGTGATGCGCAGGTTCTTACCTCTCATCTTAACTCTCTCGCATCTAAATCACACACGGCAAGAAATAAAACTAACTAACTAAACTATCCCTAGGGATCTAGATTATCATTTAATGAGTAATGTATTACTATTCATGCATTGAGAAAATCACAGGTAGTTGTTCTTTATTTCAAAACACATAAACATGAATAGATAGATGAACAACAAGATAGCTCATTGTTTATAAAAAGCATTCATTACTCATAGTGGACATTCCATAAAATAAACCAGAGAGCATTCAAACAAGAACATTGGTTCAACAAGTTAGAACGATCTCACAGTTAATGGACAAAAGCTGAAAACGAAATAGTTCCCCTTCAACAACATCCATTGCACAGCATTTGATCATTCCACCAAAGCTTTCTCCAACAAGCAAAATTGTAATTATCTATTGCAAAACGAAATATCTCCTCTTACAACATGTTCTCATAAGTCTAACTGGGAAAAAGTCCATTCCTTATCGAACTCTCCTATACTTATACAAAGAGAAAAACTTTTTGGCTGCCCCAAATGACTCTTGGGCTTCCCCAACGTTTCAAATCCCAAAATTGTCATGTAGTGAGTGCTCATGCGTTATACAATATATTACATTTATAAAAAAATTAATAGATAATTTTTAAGTGGAGGGCCCTGCTTGGTCATTTAAGAACTTTTTCCATGCTTGGGCTTCCGCTGCTATAATCACAAATTCTAAAGGTTCAAGAAAGCGAATATTGATCTCATACTTTGCAGCCTAATTTTTAATCAATTATATTCTTGCTTGGCTCAATCGTAGCTGATCCTCAAGTGACTGGACGTTGACTAGTGAATGAGCTACTACATTCTTCAGGATTTGCTCATCCAGGACTTTGAATTTCTGAATCTTCTGCTCATTCTCTTGATACCTGCCCTGTAGCATTCCTATGAACAGATCATGCTCTGTTAATGAATCTAATCTATGCTCAGCAGCAACTTGGCACCTACTATAGGTGATCAGTACCCTTCTGCAATATTCAGTACAAGCTCCTCTTGTTTTATCCACAGCCTTCTTGAACTCCTCTACAGTTTTTATTGCAAACTCTAACAAATCTTAGTCCTACTCTAAGCTATGTTGATCTTTGGCAGGTAAATCTGCAGGGATTTCTTCATTGGTTTCTGTCCTTACCATTCTTCCAGTTAGGACTTCCAAAATTTCCTGAGACCTATCTACAAAATATGAGGTAGTTTCCATAAGTTCCTCCAATATGTTATCTATTTGCAAGATTTTACATCTTTCCTCTTTAATAGACACCTGCAGCTGGTGCATTCTCCTTCTTTGGGCTAGGACATGCTCCTTAAGAGGATGAATATCAATTTGCTATTAACTGGCATCCTTAAGTGAGGCTATTAGTGAAGCAATATGTCCTTCAAAACCTGTTGCATGCACCTGAAATTGATTTTCTTTCTCTTCCATGGTACCCCTCTCTGCCTCCAACTCTTGTACTTTGCTTTGAAGTTGGTCCTTTGTTGTTTTGAGATCGTCCTTTTCTGTCTTCAGCACCTGATATTCTTGCTGTAACCTCTACAACTCTGCTAGGTTATTCTATCCATCCTTTCCATTCTTTTCTGCTGAGACTTCCAAGGTCATCTTGCTTTCCTGCAAAGTTTGGAGTTTTGCTTTTGAAGTTCTCACTTCATTATGCATATCTTCAAACTTCCTCTTTAACTTGTTTCCTTCATCCCTCTCCTTTCTCAGGGTGTCCCTTAATTGCGCTACATTTTTCCTTGATTGCTCAAGGTTTGTCATTAACTGATCCACGTTGTCTTCAATGGCGTGAACTAATGTTGCTCCAGCTTTGGCTATCAGTCTTGGATATTTATCTATCCCATGCACCAAGTTTTTATCAGTGACCATCATCCTTGATTGTCCACCTGTTTCAACCTTCTTCTTGGTCCTTTTTACAATCCTATTCTTTTCTTTGTCGTAGAAGATGGTGCTAAAATCTGGGACTTCTTCTCCTTTCTTCTGCACAAAAGGTATCAGTTTTAATTCAGAAAAAACAACTTGTCCTATATTGTTTCCCGAAGTTGCAGCAGGCTCCTGAGTGTTAGGACAATCTTGTCCCTGCCCCAAATCTGTCTTTAGCACCTAATATTCTTTTTGTAACCTCTGCAACTCTGCTAGGTTATTCTGAGCATCCTTTTCATTCTTTTCTGCTGATACTTCCAAGGTCATCTTGCTTGCCTACAGAGTTTGGAGTTCTGCTTTTGAAGTTCTCACTTCATTATGCATATCTTCAAACTTCCTCTTTAACTTGTTGCCTTCATCCCTCTCCTTTCTTAGGGTGTCCCTTAATTGCGCTACATTTTTCCTTGATTGCTCAAGGTCTGTCATTAACCGATCCACATTGTCTTCAGTGGCGTGAATTAATGTTGCTCTAGCTTTGGCTGTCAGTATTGGATATTTATCTGTCCCATGCACCAAGGTTTTATCAGTGACCATCATCTCTGATTGTCCACCTGTTTTGACCTTCTTCTTTGTCCTTTTTACAATCCTCTTCTTTTCTTTGTCATAGAAGATGGTGCTAAAATCTGGTACTTCTTCTCCTTTCTTCTGCACAAAAGGTATCAGTTTTAATTCAGAAAAAACAACTTGTCCTATATTCCTGCCCAAAGTTGCAGTAGGCTCCTGAGTGTCAGGACAATATTGTCCTTGCTTTGGATCTGTCTGATCCTATACTTCTTGAATTTTTGTTGGGTTAGTAGTTTGATGGTCTGTTGTAGATCCTGTCAGCCTTAGACCTTCAGCTTCCTTTTGTTTCTTCTTCAACTCTTCATCTTCTTTCTGCTTTCTTTCTTCTTCTGCCTTCTTTGCAGCTTCCTCTGCATTCTTTGTTGCTTCCTCTATAGCTTTCTTTATTTCTTCTTCTTCTATTTTAAGCCAACTCTCATCCTCCTATGTTAGTCTCCTAGCATCCTCTTCTCTTTTCTTGGCCTCCTCCTCTTCACCTTTCTTCTGCGTGGTTTGGCCCTTACCGCCCTTAATGGTCACCTTCTGTTTAAACCTTCTCTTCAATGTATTCATGTTTCTTGCATTCCTAAAGGTTTCTTCCTCTTTGTCCCAGTGGTTTGTATATTCAAAGTGAACATTTGCCTCTTTGCAATGTTCTGCAACCTTCTTTTGGGAGTCATTTCAGTGGAAGTTTATCTCCCCAAAATGAAAGTGCTCCAATTCTTGTACAAATTCAACAACTAGTTTGACCTTTGAAAATTTGTAACTTCCCAGCATGAAAGGTATGGGAGGATAGGCTGCCTTCTTGTGTTCAAACAGGAAGTTGCCTATACCATCTAGGTAAACTTGCCTAACTAATTCCTTGTGCACCACATAATTAGTGGCATACTTGGGGAGTAAAGAAGGTGCTCTAGAGAAACCATACATCCTAATGTACATCCCCACATCAGTCAAAAAGTAATTTGTGTGCTCCTCGATGAATTTAAATGCCTCCTCGGACATACAATTGCATTCTGTTAAGAAGATAAAAGTGTACAAAGACATAATAAAATGCTCACATATTTCTTTATAGTGGTTGTAATACTTATGTGCCCAAAATATTTTGTAGGCAGTGTACACAGGGGTTCTGTCCCTGTCCCAAATACATCTTAAGGCGGGAAATGGCTGGGTGTACAATATACAATCTATTAAGATGGAGCTCATATAGAACTTAGACCTTTTCTGGGACACCCCAAAGCTGAATATATACCAGCTGATATACTATTGGAAACAATGTTAGCCCAATTGAACACAGTCCCTTGGGTGGCCACATAGAAAATAATGGGAATCCATCCCAACTTGAAACTTTTACCATGGGCTTTTCCAAACACTCTGTTCAGCATTAATGTTATAAACCTATAAGGGGTTATGAGAGTGGCTATGTCATACTCTTCTCATGGCCTGGTTTGAAATTTCTTCCCAGGTATCATTTTCTTCTTCACTGTTTCAGCTAGGTCCAAGTTTATTTCTTTCATCCAATCTTCAGTTAAGTAAACCTGGGCTAGGGGTAGGTGATATGCCAATGAGACATAACCAGGACTGTAGGCAGCATATCCCCGTTTGGCAGTATTGGCTAAAATCATAGTTGTTACATCTACCCTAGGTAGAATCCATCCACTCACCTTAGAACATGGGAACAGCTCAGGTCTAGTGGCTATCTTCATCAAAGCAAACCTCTCAATGTTGGCGTATATGGTTAGTTCTTCAAACCCTGCATCAAGCACTTCTTGATTTGAGATCATTTGATATATCTCACCCCACTTATAATAAGGCTCTACCCCAGTGGTAGCTATAGTATCTTCATAAATATATTCAACCCTAGTAATGATCTCCACATCAGGTTCCCCCTCAGCAACAAGAGCCTTCTTTTTCTGTCTTTTCGACATATCTCCTTTGACGAAGTTGCCCTGTCATAAACAAAAATGCATTTAGGCTATCTAAGTTTTAAATCAGTATTCGAAGAATGAAAAAAACCTGTATAACAACCTTTACCTCTTCCATATTCTCAATAGCTAAGCTAAATGCGAAATCAAGAATAACAAGCAAATGCTTCTGGAAGCTAAGTCTGAAAATGCTAAGATGAATCTGATAGCAACTACGTAAATTAACAGTGGAATGCATTCTAACTCCTTGTTCAAACAAAAATCCCATCAATGAGGCTCATCTCGGCACTACGCGAAAAAAACCAATCTGACCAAAAATTAAAACCCTCGGCCTCCCAGCAAAACAGGATGAAGACTTGGAATTCCCCCCCGGAAGGCCATAGACAAACCCACAAAAGACGGTGCAGACAGCGTAAAGCTTGTCTGCAAAAACCTCCTAAAAATTCGGACTGGGTTTGAAACTCCATAACGGCTCACCACAAGCCCAAGAACAAAAAAACCCCACCATAAATGTTGTCAAACCCCCTGCTACCTCATGTCATAAGAATGCAAAATCATATTTAGATGACCAACTACCAACTGTAGGGACGCCTAACCAGAGGAAAAAACCCCAATTCCAAAACTGACTCATAAACTCCAAAGAAAGGGTAAAACCACGGTTGGCCTACCTAGCAATCGAGTTGTGCAGTCGACATGGAAATCCAAAAACTCCATGGAGACACCACCCACGAACGAGACCCTGACAGCTAGGCACGAATGCACAGTTTGACTCGACAGGGATGGGGTAAGCATCAGTTCACAAAGATAACAATAAAATAATGACCCATCTTATATATATAGACCTCGGTGAAAAATTCAACAGGAAACAACCTCTATCGGACAGCAGAAAAACTAAGGTATCGCATAGTTAATCAACAGAGAGCCACAACGACAGGCGACAGACATACTAGGGGTTTCGTGGCATAATAAAAAGCATCGATTAAATCAACACTAAACTGCAGCCTCTGACCTCGAAAATCTATGACATCGGAGGATTAGTTCAAATGGAAGCTACAAAGATGGGCGTCATATGGACTAGGGGTTCCGCAAGAATAGAAAACAATCAGCGAAAAACAAACCAATGGCGAAAATCAAACATCGGTAAAAAATAGAACAACCAAGTCGAATGGTTAGTTCGCTCCAGAGCCGCAATGGCGGAATCAAATAAACTATGAACTCCACGGAAACAGAGAACATCGCCGATCAAGACAACCAAATACTAATCCCCCGATCAAAATTCAACATAGTTCTGATAGCGAGAAACTAAAATAATGAAAATCGATAAAAATATGGAATCGACAAAGATATAAGCTTCCATCGGAGTGCTTGTAATCTGCCATCTGAGACGGTGGCAACACAACGGAATAATTCTCCGACTGTGACGAAATAAGAAACACCGATATTAGAATCAAATGAAGAAATGCATCGGCGAAGACAAATCTTTGGATCGGGTTACTAGTAAGTAAGTTTCCGCAACGGCGGCTGCGTAGATGACTATGGCCACGATTCTCAGTCCAATAAACATCTGACGGTGAAAAAAAAAGAAAGGAGATCACCCATAAGTTAGAAAACTCAAGTTCAAATCAAAAGCATCAGTAGATAAAGATAGTCATTCAACAATTTACCTCAATTTAACCTCAAAGATTGAAAATTGTAACAAAGGAACAACAAAGTTCAACAAACCTAATAAATCTAAGCAAGACAAAATTTAAAAGGAGGGTCCAAAATTTTTATAAATTTGGGAAAGCGTTGCAGCTACAACAATTGGCGACTACCTGGTGAACCCAGATCTCTAGACCATTTCTTCCTTAAGTAACAGACTGTTTAACAATAAAACCAACATGTTGAATTCTTCTAGACGTTGAATTCCCAAATGGAAAATATATGTACTTTTAATCATTGATGATAGTCCAATTTTAGGAAAATGGAACCCAAGATCTCAAAGTCAAGATAACTCTTTTGAGGCCAGGAAGATGAGTTTCATTTCTTACCTCTGTCTTCGGGTAGCTTCCAGCTTGGACACCATAGTATTGTAACATAAGGTAAACAAAAATATTCATTTGTTCCTCACTCCCATGCCATTTTGCACTTTTTTGTGCTTCTGGGATTTTTTTTGTCCTTTTGAGTCCTCCTCATGCCTTTCTTTCTGAATTTTTTATTCAGGCTCCTCTATCCATAGTGTCCTTTTGTGTGAGAGATGTATTTAATTTTCAGCTCATAGACAGAGAAGAGATTTTGGGAATTTTGTACTTATATGATTCAGTACTTTGTTTTGATACATATTTCTTTCTTAGGAATTTTGACTCTTATTAGCCTTTTGGCTTTCAATTCTTGGCATGGGATCATTTATATATAATATACTGTTTACCCTGCATCCTTTTTGTGGGTCTTTTGTTGTCACCCCCTATGACATTTTTAAATGTGAAATGGATGGAGCCTTGAAATAGTATTCCAGGCCTTTTGATCTTGAGTTATTTTACAGGGATTAAGCAGGACTTCAATGTGTTCATAGCCATTTAGGAAAACTACTAAACTAGAAGAAATTCTATCAGATAAATAATAATACACAGTCTTCTAATCAAGGATTTAGTTCATCCAGAACTATGATGTTCTCCATGCAACCAAAAGTTTGCTTCTTTTTATTGAAATCAAACGAAATCTAAACTAAAACAAAACAGGAATAAAGCAAATCAGAATAAACAACCAACTCAATTTATTTATGTACAAGATAATCAATAAAAAATCAAGAAAAATAAAAATTTGAGAACTAAACCACTAACTGGTCAGTTCTCTGCCCACCCCTATAAATATAACAACTTGTAAGTTAAGGGGCTAGGCTTGACTACAAAATTAAAAATCCTAACCATTATCTAATTCTATTGTACTTGTAACAAACACTACATCTACTATCTTACAATCAATCTTATCAGCCCGTGAACACTAAAGGAGATCGGGCTGGGTGTCAGATATGTTGTTGGCTTCTTTTGATGCAAAGTTTCCCGGTTCAAGTTCAATTAGATAATTTTCCGATACAGAATTCCCTGATTCATTTTTTTCTTCCAATTGCATGACATTGTGTTTCATAGTACTTCAGGTGCTTTAAGATTTTCTTTGATATTACCCGCTTTGTCTTCAAAAGGCTTAGCAGGCATGTTGACTTGTTTCGGATCTTGACTGCTTATGGCAAGTTTAGGTATTTCTTCATTTGTGTTGTTTTTCTATATCTTTTTCATATTGTCTTGAAATTTCTTAATCTTTGCAATTATTGAATTGTCTTTATTTAGCAAATCTTTGCTTCTTGTTGTCACATTTGCTTCTGATATGTCCTCATGTCTTAAATCACTTTCCTCTTCGGTATTAAACATCGAGACACAGTCCCATAAAACCATGGCATCATCCTCTTGCTTTTCTATGGATTTACCACCATTTTCTTCTTCATCATTAGCCTCTGTTAATTTGGAATCCAACAGCTGATTCATCACTAATGTCATTGAATTTATCCATTGAGGACAATTTTTTTTAGAATGTTGCTGCTAGTGGAAAGTACAAAAGTTGTCCATACCTACCTCCGTTAAGTTCATTGATGAAAGACTATGTGGAGGAGGTTTAGACTAATTATTATCCTCTCTTCTCTTGTAGTAAGGCTTATATGCTTTCTGAGCTTCCTTTTCCTTCTCCAAATCTATTATTATGTTTGAAATCTTCTGTGTCATCTTTAACATTCCTTCAAAATCATGTGATTGCTCCTCTTCAGGCTTAGACAGCAATAAGGCTTTCTTCCCAAAAGTTTTCTCTCCTGACTGCTCAGGATAATCTTCGATGCTCTCTCTTTCAGCTTTTTCATAAGTTTTCGATAACATAGGTTTGGCCTTCATCTTAGCGAACATGGCCAAATCAAGCCCTAAAGCTGAAGTATAATACTCAATCAAAACTTTATCAGAGGGCTTATCAGCTGCAGAAAAATTATTCAGATAAGCAGAAAATATTTGGGTAAAATTCTGCACCTTTTCTTTTCTCTCTTTGTTTAAAGCACATAGTCCTTTCATGAGAGCTGCATGAGTCTTCTGGGCTGCATATTTACTTCTGAAAATACTTTCAAATGTATCCCAGTTTGGAATTGAGTTTGCAGGCAGAGCAAAATACCATGAGGCCGCTACTCCTTTAAGGGTATGTGGAAAAAGTTTGCAAACTACATCTTCATGCTCTCTAGCCCTTAATCCTTCTAGCACCAAGTAGAAACTTTGCAAATGGTAATCTACTAAAATCTTCTCACTTGGGTCGAACTTGGGCAGCATCTTCTCAAAAACCTGAGGTAAGTCATGCAAAGGAGGTGTTAGGTTTAAAGGTGATCTGGCTTTCCAAGCAGGTGGTGGATTTGGTGGGTTGGGTGGCTGATTTGCATTTACGCCTGCCATGAGTCTAGGTGGAGAGTGAGGTGGTGAATGAAAAAGAGTATGAACAGGTGAATAGCAAGGTGTGTTTGGGGCCACTTGATTCAAAGGCTGAACAACTTCCTGTAAGGTTGTTTCTACCAATTCTTCCAAATCTCCAACCAACACTGAGTCTTCCAATGCAGGACGATATTTTTTCTTATACTCTCTTCTGGGTAAATCAAGAATGATCGGTAATCCTCTGATATTCTTCACATAAGCCCTAGTGTGTCTTCTTAGATCATTAACAACTTTGTTGTCCACAGAATACAAATGTTCTCTATCCTTCTCTTCAGGAATCGGATTGGGAAATGAACTGCTTCCAAAACTATCATTGGTGGAGTAATTTCGACGAAATGGGTTTCCTCGGCCAGCCATGCACTGGCGGCCCTCCTTCTAGCACCAAAAACTATTGAGGCCTGGAAAATCGCAGGTGACAACAGCAAGGGATTCTCCCCAGTAAACGTTCCCAACTAGCCCATTACTGTTTGGTATGGGGAATCCGTCCAGTTTGCGGTCAAGCTACAGTAGGTCAAGTAACCAAAATAAAGAGTTTTACCGGTTATGGCCCAGTCCACCATGTATCTTTTTAGTTTTTTAGTTTCAAGCATGAGATGCAAGTGCCTACCTAAAATGCAGATTGATAGAGAATACGAGGAGCAGTCACAATGTGATGCGCAGGTTCTTACCTCTTGTCTTAACTCTCTCGCATCTAAATCACACACAGTAAGAAATAAAACTAACTAACTAAACTGTCCCTAGGGAGCTAGATTATCATTTAATGAGTAATGTATTATTGTTCATGCATTAAGAAAAATCACAGGTAGTTGTTCTTTATTTCAAAACACATAAACATGAATAGATAGATGAACAACAAGATATCTCATTGTTTATGAAAATCATTCATTACTCATAGTGGACATTTCATAAAATAAACCTGAGAGCATTCAAACAAGAACATTGGTTCAACAAGTTAGAACGATCTCACAATTAATGGACAAAAGATGAAAATGAAATAGTTCCCCTTCAACAACATCCATTGCACAGCATTTGATCTTTCCACCAAAGCTTTCTCCAATAGGAAAAATTGTAATTATCTATTGCAAAACGAAATAGTTCCTCTTACAACATGTTCTCACAAGTCTAACTAGGAAAAAGTCCATTCCTTATCAAACTCTCCTATACTTATACAAAGAGCAAAACTTTTGGGCTACCCCAAATGACTCTTGGGCTTCCCCAACGTTTCAAATCCCAAAATTGTCATGTAGTGAGTGCTCATGCGTTATACAATATATTACATTTAAACAAAAATTAATAGAGCATTTTTAAGTGGAGGGCCCCACTTGGTCATTTAAGAACTTTTTCCATGCTTGGGCTTCCGCTGCTATGATCTCAAATTCTGAAGGTTCAAGAAACCGAATATTGATCTCATACTTTGTAGCCTAATTTTTAATCAATTCAATTCTCGCTTGGCTCAATCGTAGTTGATCCTCAAGTAACTAGACATTGACTGTTGAATGAGCTACTGCATTCTTCAGGATTTGCTCATCCAGGACTTTGACTTGCCAAATATTTTGCTCGTCCTCTTGATACCTTCCCTGTAGCATTCCTATGAACAGCTCATGCTCTGGTAGTGCATCTAATTTATGCTCAGCAGCAACTTGGCACCTATTGTAGGTGATCAACACCCTTCTGCAATATTCAGTACAAGCTCCTCTTGTTTTATTCACAGCCTTCTTGAACTCCTCTGCAGTGTTTATTGCAAACTCTAACAAATCATAGTCCTGCTTTAAGCTATCTTGATCTTTGGGTGGTAAATATGCAGGGATTTATTCATTGGTTTCTGTCCTTACCATTCTTCTAGTCAGGACTTCCAAAATGTCCTAAGACCTATCTACAAAATATGAGGTAGTTTCCATAAGTTCCTCCAATCTGTTATTTATTTGCAAGATTTTACATCTTTCCTCTTCAAGAGACACCTGCAGCTGGTGCATTCTCCTTCTTTGGGCTAGGAAATGCTCCTTAAGAGGATGAATATCAATTTGTTGTTCACCAGCATCCTTTAGTGATGTTGTTAGTGAAGCAATCTGTCTTTCAAAACCTGCCACCTGCACCTGAAATTACTTTTCTTTCTCTTCCATGGTAACCCTCTCTACCTCCAACTCTTGTACTTTGCTTTGAAGTTGGTCCTTTGTTGTTTTGAGATCGTCCTTTTCTGTCTTCAGCACCTGATATTCTTGCTGTAACCTCTACAACTCTGCTAGGTTATTCTATGCATCCTTTCCATTTTTTTCTGCTGAGACTTCCAAGGTCATCTTGCTTCCCTGCAAAGTTTGGAGTTTTGCTTTTGAAGTTCTCACTTCATTATGCATATCTTCAAAATTCCTCTTTAACTTGTTGCCTTCATCCCTCTCCTTTCTCAGGGTGTCCCTTATTTGTGCTACATTTTTCCTTGATTGCTCAAGTTCTGTCATTAACTGATCCATGTTGTCTTCAATGGCGTGAACTAATGCTGCTCCAGCTCTAGCTGTCAGTCTTGGATCTTTATCTATCCCATGCACCAAGTTTTTATCAGTGACCATCATCCCTGATTGTCCACCTGTTTCGACCTTCTTCTCGGTCCTTTTTACAATCCTCTTCTTTTCTTTGTCATAGAAGATGGTGCTAAAATATGGGACTTCTTCTCCTTTCTTCTGCACAAAAGGTATCAGTTTTAATTCAGAAAAAACAACTTGTCCTATATTGTTTCCCGAAGTTGCAGCAGGCTCCTGAGTGTTAGGACAATCTTGTCCCTACCCCAAATCTGTCTGATCCTGTACTTCTTGAATGTCTATTGGGTTAGTAGTTTGCTGGTCTATTGTAGATCCTGTCATCCTCATAACTTCAGCTTCCTTTTGTTTCTTCTTCGGCTCTTCATATTCTTTCTTCTTTCTTTCTTCCTCTGCCTTCTTTGTAGCTTCCTTTGCGTTCTTTGTTGCTTCCTCTGCAGCTTTCTTTCTTTCTTCTTCTTCTGTCTTAAGCCAACTCTTAGCCTCCTATGCTAGTCTCCTAGCATCCTCTTCTGTTTTCTTGGCCTCCTCCTCTTCATCTTTCTTCTGCACGGTTTGGCCCTTACCGCCCTTAATGGTGACCTTTTGTTTAAACCTTCTCTTCAATGTAGTCATGTTTCTTGCATTCCTGAAGGTTTCTTCCTCTTTGTCCCAGTGGTTTGTATATTCAAAGTGAACATTTGCCTCTTTGCAATGTTCTGCAACCTTCTTTTGGGAGTCATTTCGGTGGAAGTTTATCTCCCCAAAATGAAAGTGCTCCAATTCTTGTACAAATTCAGCAGCTAGTTTGACCTTTGAAAATTTGTAACTTCCCAGCCTAAAAGGTATGGGAGGATATGCTGCCTTCTTTTATTCAAACAGGAAGCTGCCTATACCATATAGGTAAACTTGCCTAACTACTTCCTTGTGCACCACATAATCAATGGCATACTTGGGGAGTAAAGAAGCTGCTCTAGAGTAACCATACATCCTTATGTACATCCCCTCATCAGTCAAATAGTAATTTGCGTGCTCCTCAATGACTTTAAATGCCTCATCGAACATACAATTGCATTCTGTTAAGAAGATCAAAGTGTACAAAGGCATACTAAAATACTCACATATTTCTTTATAGTGGCTATAATACTTGTGTGCCAAAAATATTTTGTAGGCAGTGTACACACGGGTTCTGTCCCTGTCCCAAATACATCTTAAGGCGGGAAATCGTTGGGTGCACAATATACAGTCTATTAAGATGGAGCTCATATAGAACTCAGACCTTTTCTGGGACACCCCTCCCAAAGCTGAAGATATACCAGCTGAAATACTATTGGAAACAATGTTAGCCCAATTGAGCACAGTCCCCTGGGTGGCCACATAGAAAATAATGGGAATCCATCCCAACTTGAAACTTTTACCATGGGATCTTCCAAACGCTGTGTTTAGCATTAATGCTATAAACCTATAAGGGTGTCTGAGATTGGCTATGGCATACTCTCCTGATGGCCTGGTTCAAAAGTTCTTCCCAAGTATCATCATCTTCTTCACTGTTTCAGCCAGGTCCAATTTTATTTCTTTCAACCAATATTTAGTTAATTAAACCTGGGCTATGGGTAGGTGATATGCCAATGAGACATAACCAAGACTGTAGGCAGCATATCCTTGTTTTGAAGTATTGGCTAAAATCATAGTTGTCACATATTCCCTAGGCAGAATCCATCCAATCACCTCAGAACATGGGAACAGCTCAAGTCTAGTGGCTATCTTCATCAGAGCAGACTTCTCAATGTTTGCGTTTATGGTTAGTTCTTCAAACCCTGCATTAGGCACTTCTTGATTTGAAATCATTCGATATATCTCACCCCACTTATAATCAGGCTCTACCTCGGTGGTATCTCTAGTATCTTCATAAATATATTCAACCCTAGTAATGATCTCCACATCAGGTTCCCCCTTAGCAACAGGAGCCTTATTTTTCTGTCTTTTCGACATATCTCCTTTGATGAAGTTGCCCTGTCATAAACCAAAATGCATTTAGACTATCTGAGTTTTAAATCAGTATTCGAAGAATGAAAAAAAACTATATAACAACCTTTACCTCTTCCATTTTCTCAACAGCTAAGCTAAATGCGAAATCAAGAATAACAAGCAAAAGCTTCTACAAGCTATGTCTAAAAATGTTGAGTCTGAAAAATGATAAGATGAATCTGATAGCAACTGCATAAATTAATAGTGGAATGCATTCTAACTCCTCATTCAAAAAAAAATCCCATCAATGAGGCTCGTCTTGGTACTACGCGGAAAAAACCTATCTGACCAAAAATTAAAACCCCCGACGTCCCAACAAAACAGGATGAAGACTTGGAATTCCCCCCCAGATAGCCATAGACAAACCCACAAAAGATGGTGCAGATAGTGTAACGCCTGTCAGTAGCAACCTCCTAAACATTTGGACTGGGTTTGAAACTCCATAACGGCTCACCATAGGCCCAAGAACAAAAAAACCCCACCGTAAATGCCGTCAAACCCACTGCTACCTCACGTCATAAGAATGCAAAATCAGATTTAGACAACCAACTACGTGACAGCGAGGATGCCTAACCAGAGGACAAAACCCCAGTTCCAAAACTAACTCATAAAATCCAAAGAAAGGGTAAAACCATGGTTGGCCTACCTGGCAAACGAGCTGTGGAGTCGACAAGGAAATCTGAAAACTCCGCGAAGACGCCACCCATGAACGAGACCCCGACAGCTAGGCACGAATGCACAGTTTGACTCGACAGAGACAGGGTAAGCATCAGTTTACAAAGATAACAATAAAATAATGACTCGTCCCATATATATAGACCTCGGGTGAAAAAGTCGGCAAGAAACAACCTCTATTGAACAGAGGAAAAACTAAGGTATCAGACAGTTAATCAACAGAGAGCCGCAACGGCGGGTGACAGACATATTATGGGTTCCGTGGCACAATAAAAAGCGTCGATGAAATCAACACTAAACTGCAGCCTCGGACCTCGAAAACTCTATGACATCGGAGGATTAGTTCAAATGGAAGCCACAATGACAGGCGTCATATGGACTAGGGGTTCCGCAAGAATAGAAAACAATCGACGAAAAATGAACCAACGATGAAAATCAAACATCGGTAAAAAATAGAACAACCAAAGAAGATGGTTAGTCCGCTTCGGAGCTGCAACGGCGGAATCAAATAAATTATGAATTTCATGGAAATGGAGAACATCACCGATTGGGACAACCAAAGACTAATCCCCCGATCAAAAGTCAACATAGTTCCGATAGCGAGAAACTAAAATAATGAAAATCAATAAAACTGTGGAATCGGCAAATATATAAGCTTCCGTCGGAGCACTTGTAATCTTCCATTCGAGATGGCGGCAACACAACGGATTAATGCTCCAACTACAACGAAATAAAAAATGTCGATATTAGAATCAAACGAAGAAATGCATCGGTGAAGACAAAGCTTTGGATCGGGTTACTCGTAAGTAAGTTTCCGCAATGGTGTCTGCGTAGATGACTACGACCCCGATTCTCAGTCCAATAAACATTCGACATCGAAAAAAAAAAGAAAAAAAAAGAGAGATCACCCATAAGTCAAAAAACTCAAGTTCAAATCAAAAGCATCATCAGATAAAGATAGTCATTCAACAATTTACCTCAATTTAACCTCAAATATTGAAAATTGTAACAGAGGAACAACAAAGTTCAGCAAACCTAATAAATCTAAGCAAGACAAAATTTAAGAGGGTCCAAAATTTTTAGAAATTTGGGAAAACATTGCAACTACAAAAAGTCTGCTAGAAGACTTGCCCATAATAAGCAGGCCAGTCCTGGAGTACTCCTTCTATGATGATCGACTCCTCCATGTGATCTTGTAGTACTCTGTATGCTTCAAAGGAAGCTGTGTGCTGCTACATTAGCAGTCGAGCTGTTTCTTCTTTTTGGTCCTCTTGTGTTCTGCATCTGTGTCTATAGCGCTGACACCATGCTCTCAAATAGCTGATAAGCTATTTCTAGCGGTTTGTCAGTGTTGACCTCTGTTGGTCCTGGTATCACAGACTGCGCAAGGTTTCACTATTTGTTTATGAACTCAACTTGTTCCTTTTCATTGTTGTCGAGCTCCTTGCATCTATTCTAGCTCCTTGTCTTTGCTTCGATGGCCAGAGTTTCTAGAAGTTGTCCCAACTCTCCATCTTTCAGCTTGGTTGCGTCGACTGCAGTGGCCGACCCAAGTTGACTAATGTGAACCATTGTTGCTTGGCCTTGATGGTCCCTCTTCTTTTTGTCTCTCTCCTTTTTGTGCTTCTGTTGTTCTGCTTGCTTTTGTACTTGCGTACCTGTGAGAGTCAGATTTTCTGGAAATGGGTTATCTGGTTGTCGGCCTGCAGTGGTCAGGGGCATTTTTGGTTGGGTCTGCGAGACTAGTGCTGCAGCTGGGTGTGTATCTGGTTGATTTTGTACTGAGGGTCCAAATACAGAGGTTGTTGGTACTGATAGTTGTGGCCGAGGTGGTTCTGATGCAGCTGGTTCGAGTGCAGGTTTTGGGTTGGGGGATGGTGGTGGTGATGGTGATGGTGAGTGGTCGGGTGTGGTTGGAGTGGTGGGGATGTGGTCGGATGTCGGGTCATGAATTTGTGGAGGTGAACCTTCCTGAAGGTCGAAGAACAGTTCGTCAATTTCTCGATTTATTTCTTCCATGTTCTCTTCTTCCTCATTTCTTATCATTTCACTGGCTGGTGGGGGGGGTTCAGGGTTGGTTGGAATGAGGGATGTGGTCCAGCTTGTGACAACTTCAACTTGCTTGTTGGGATTTCTTTGAAATGTCAAACTCAAAATTGCGACAATCCTCGGCCTCAAGGGTACTTGGCCAGGTTGAGGGATGGGCAGTCTAGAACCACCAACTTTGAACAAAGGGAACTTGGTGGTGATATTCTGTACAGAGGTGAGTAAATCAGGCAATTTTTCAATTTACACCTAGAAATCTCTGTCTCGGTCGAACCTTTCCTTCAGGGTTTCCACCATAGCATTATTGCATATGTCAATTTGGCTTATGGAAGGAGGCTCTAGAATTGTTTCTTGGGTTATTTTGGTCGAAGACGGGGGTGGGGGTGTAGACACGAGATCAACAACATTCTCGGTCGTTGAGGTATTTGTGCTTTTTACCTTTTTCGGTCGACCTTGTTGTGCTCCTGCTTCGACAAATTTCTGGAATTGTGCTTCCACCGGGATTTTATTTGCAACGACATCTTCGATGATGTCGACCGTCATGGCTGCTAATTCATCTTCATCTTTCAATGATTCCGCAATGATAAGCTTGTGCTTTCCTTTCCCCTGCTCCTGTTCTTGGCTTCTTTTCCTTTTCCTCGAGGCTGCTATCTCCTTTGACAGTTTGCAGATGTTTTCTTTGGTTATAGCATACTCAGGGTTTTCAGTTTCTATTTCTCCCCCTTATTGTTGAGTCAAGACGATGCTTTCTTTAGCTCAATTGGTTACCTATTGTTTTGTCTTTTTCTCTTCCCTTTGGGCTGTCAGTGGTTTGATTGTAATTTGTAGTCGACCGATGTCTTCTACTGGTGTTTCCTCTGACACAAATGTGCTGATGTATAATTGGAGCTCATAATCTTCTTCTTTTTCTTGGTCTATTAGTGGCTCCTCTATTGTTAGGTCTATCTCTTTGGCCTTTACTGGTATCGACAGTTTTGTACCCGACTGTCGATCTAGCTCCCGAAATATCTCTTCAACTATTGGGTAGTAGTCGAGAGTCGTTGCTTTTGCCTTGGCACCCTGCATATACCACACCGTGGTATGCTCGAGTTCCAACTGTATGTGGGCGGTTTTGGGTAGACTTTGTCAGATGTTTTGGGGTACCCTCCATCTAGTCATTTGGATTTTAAGCTGTTGGAACCAGTTTTCCAACAGTACTTTGCCTTTTTCCAGTTCCTTCATTGTTCCAATTTGGGAAAATGGTTTGAATCTCCACATATGGAATTTTGTGGGTTCTTGAAACTGCTTGTCCCCGACAAGACACAAGTAATACATGACTATCCATATCATAAGGGATGGGAACCTTATAATCCCTCTCGACTCCTGGCATTTTTCACAGATGTGTTTGAGCATGTCGGCGACGCACTCAGCCCATCTATAGATTTTCCCTGTGTTGCCAATGGTATCCACTGCCTCCAACATATCTAGTTTTAGGTCGCTTCCTCGACCTGTCGGTGTAAGCCCAGTGGCTATGATTTTAGCCACAATTTGTGGCATCCGAGCTTGTATTTGGCTAATAATTATCCCTTTGGAGTGTTTTCCCAATGATGATCCAGTTAGTTCCTCTACCAGCCCTTCTTTTATTCCAACTGGTACTGGGTCACCGTGGTTTGATAAACCAGTCAATTTATAGATTACTTCACCAGAGATCTTGACTGGTCTGTCAAAGTAAAATCTTCCATTATGGTACCGGCTTATGATGAATTTAACTGTTGTTTCCTTTTTGCCTCCAAAACTGGCCATGAACGGTGTGTTTATGTAGTTCACAATAGTATTGTGATTTATTTTCTTTGCGCTTGGGGTTGGATTTTTGTCAACATAGGCCCATTCTTTGATCTCGGCCCATATCTTTGATCTCGGCCCATAATTTTTCCCATGAGCTCTCCTGAACCTTAGCATTCTTAATGTTTCTTAGTCTCCTTATTAATGGCATCTCTGCAGTTTGTAGTTCTTTATTCTTGGCTGCAGCTCTGGTTTGTTTTGGCGCTATTTTGTCAGTTTGTTGGTTGACTTTACTTCGGTATTCTTAGCTTCCAATCTTCTGGTTGCTAAGTTGCTCTCAATGTTTGAAATACTGTAAATGATCCTTTTGCAATCCAGTATTTATAGTTGATGCGTTTGACATTTCTATCGAGGGGTGTATTAATGGCGGATGTGATGGTTCAGTGTGAGCACTTGAGTTTGCGTTAATGGTGACTTGATTTTGGTGCTCGTAGTCATGAAGGCATGATGTGACTTTCGAGGTCATTGGTCGATGTCGATCATGTGAGCAGTCGATGGGCATGATGTCAATTGTCAAAGTGTTGATTCCTTGTCATACTGATTAGTTCTGTTTTGTTTTTGTTATACTTTTTTTTCTCAAATTTTTATAGTTTTTGTTTAACCGTTAAGGTCGTTATATGCTTTTTGTTTATAATTGTTTAATTTATGTACCGCTTTAGTTGGGCACCATTAACAAGTTTCCGAAATGCTATGCCTTGTAACGTCCTTAGTCAGACTGATCCGTTGGCATGAATTTCTTCGATAACATAGGGTCCCATCCACTTTGTATGTAGCTTTTTGGGTTTCCCTTTTACTCGACTATTGTATAGTAAAGCAAGGTCCCCTACCGACAGGTTTTTGTTTTTGATGTTGCGATCGTGCCATCCTTTTTGTTGTTGTTTCTAGATGTCTTGATGTTGTACAGCGATCAGTTGGTTTTCTTCCAGTTTACTTAATTGCATCAGTCGGTCCTTTCTTCCTTGTTCGACATCGACATGTAAAATTTATGCGATAATAGGTGTCTGTAGTCGAAAGTGTAGTGGAACTACTGCTTCTTGTCCATAAACTAGTCGAAATGGTGTTTGGTCGGTTGAATGCTTGTATGTTATTCTATATGCCCATAGTACTGTAGGTATATTTTCATCCCAATCATTTTTGTCGGCGTTACATATTTTTGTTAAACCTTTTGTTAATGTTTTTTTAAATTCTTCAATTGCTCCATTTGACTGAGGGTGGTAAGCTGTACTCCGACGATGGTCGATTTGGAACTGATCTGTTAGTGTTTTAATAGTTTTATTAATAAAGTGTGTTCCTTGGTCACTGATTAGGGTTAGTGGACATCCAAATCGGGTAATGATATTTTCATAGATAAATTTGGCAGCTATCTCACTGGAACATGTGTCGACTAGTTCTGCCTCTACCCATTTGGTTACGTACTCGACTGCAGTTACTATGTACCTTGCACCTGTTCTTTTTGCTGGTATGGGAAATGGTCCTATGAATTCGATGGCCCAAATTTCAAATGTCAAGCTTGGGTTTAATGATATCAAGGGCATTTCTGTACTAGGCAAAGGTTGACCCAGCCGTTGACATCTGTCACATTGGCTTACAAACTTTTTATAGTCTCTATGAAGTGTCAGCCACCATAACCCTGATTGTTGGATTTTCTTTCCAATTGTGTCTGCTTGAAAATGTCCTCCCATAGGTCCATAATGTGCTTCATACATAATATTATTTCGTTCATGTTCTAGTACACACCTTCTGAGGATGTCGTCCAAACCCATTTTATATAAGAATCCATTTATGAGGCTATATGGTGAAGCTTTCATGGCTAATATTTGTTTCTTCTTCGTACTCATTCCTTCTGGTGCTTGTCCATCTTCTAAAAACTGAGCTATTTCCTCTAACTCTGTCGAGACTGCTTCTATTCGAAATGAATGCGCATCCGGTAAGTCGTCTTTGACTCTTGTCGGTTCCTCTCCTGTGTCGATTCGGGATAAGTGGTCGGGACCAATATTTAATTTTCCTAGTCTGAAAACGACTTCGAATTCAAATTCTTGGAATACAAGTAGCCATCAACAAATTCTCCCATGGTGTAAACGCTTATTTATGAGATATTTTAGTGCTTGGTGGTCAGTATAAAAGATAAATGGATTAGCTAGTAGGTGGTGTCGATATTTTTGTAGTGCGAAGACCATTCCTAATGCTTCTCTTTTTGTTGTTGAATAGTTTCTTTCTACTTTATTTAATTTTCTGCTGCTGTAAACTATAGGGTAGTCCATTCCATCGTCTCCTGGTTGAGTTAGGATTGCTCCTATTTCCAAGCCTGATGCGTCGATGTGTACATCGAATTTAGTCGACCAGTTTGGAAACCTTAGGATGGGTGCTTCGACTAGCTTGCTTTTTAGTTTTTCAAATGATATGTTGCATTCATCTGTCCAGTCAAACTCCTTAACTTCTCTTAATATTTCTTCCAATGGGTAGGTCATGTCTGAATAGTCTCTTATGAATTTTTTGTAATATCCTATATGACCAAGTAATACCCTGACTTGTTTTGGGTTCACTGGTGGTTTTAAGTCAAGGATAATTTTTATTTTACGAAGTCTACCTTAATGCCTTCTTTGCAGACAATGTGTCCTAACAATATCCCTATAGGGGTCATAAATTTGCACTTCTTGATGTTCAAAGATAGTTAGATTTGTCGGCATCGTTCCAACATAAGCCTTAGCCATTTGCAGTGATCTTTTAACATAGAGTATATTATCCAATCATCAAAGTATACTACCATTGTTTTGTAAATATATTCTTGAAATGTTTTGACCACAATTCTGGAAAATACTGCAGGTGCATTTTTTAATCCAAAATGCATAACCCTGTAAGCAAATGAGCCAAATTCACATATGAATGTTGTCTTTTTCTTATCTTCTTTGGCTATTGGTACTTGGTTATAACCTGAGAATCCATTTGTAAACGAGTAGCATTCATGTCCTGCAACCTCATTTAAGATTTCATCTGCATAAGGAGTTGGAAATGGGTCTATTAATGTAATTTTATTTAGCTCTCTGAAGTCGACACAAATCCTTAGCTTGGTTGGATCGTGTTTCTTTGGTTGAACAACCATTGGACTTTCCCATTATGATCGGTCAATAAGGTAGATAATACCTACTGCAAGCATGTTATCAATCTCCTTCTTGACTATCTCTTTGTATTTATGAGCTAGCTTATATGGTCTTTTCTCTACAAGTCATATATCAGTTTTAATGTCGATCTTCATTTCACCCATTCCATGGACTAGACCTTTAAGATCTTTGTAATATCTGGCAAATACATCCTGAAACTCTTTTAATAAGTTCACTATTTCAGTCGTTTGTTCTTCATTCCAAAGTCTCCAATTTTAGCCATTTTTTGTCGATCATCACTTGATATGTCAAATTATTTAGTTTTGACTTTAGCATCTAGCCATTATGGTGCTTTGGCTTCATTGATGGTCAGCTCCCTTCCTTAAACTGTGAAAATGTGGCAGGAAAATCTGCTGCAGTCATTCGGTCAATATCTTCTTTATCGGTTGTCTCAACTTTGAGCACTGTGCGAATTGGTTTTGTTATTTCGACATGGTTTGACTTCCATCTAAAGCTTTTTCCTTCCGAATTTTCATTTTCCATATGTAGTCTTCTTGACTGTAGTATTGTCTCGGTTTGTATATTATTGCAGTTTATTGTCAGTCGGTTGTAGTTTAGAGTTTTGTTTTCTGTCAGTTGTATAAATGCTTTGATCTGTTTTGTTGTTTCGACCAAATTCTCATCTTGTGGTATAAAGTTGAAATCTTTGATAAAATTCTCTTTGAGTTCATGCTATAGGAATATTTCTCCTCGAGATTCTTCCATTTTGTACCATTTGTTTGGTAAGTTGGAAAGCGTTGATGGAAACAGGTGTGGCCATGTACATTAATCCTTATACCCAAGTCTTTTCCATTCTTTTTCACATGTTTTTATGTGGTTTTCGGGATCCTGCCCTTGGATGAACATAGGTATTTGAGCTTGATTGGTTAACTTTTTCCCTCCAAATCTTTCTATGAAGAAAATTGAAGTTGTTTTCCATGTCTGCAGTCTTGATTGATGGGTATCCCACCATCTTGCAGCTTGTCCTATGAAAGTTTCCACTAGGCTTTGTAGTCGGCCATGTTCACCAATGTTTATGGATACTTGTTCTATATGCATGACTGGTGATTCTCTTTCTTTGTACCTTGGTATTTGTGTACTGTTTATATTTGTTAGTTTTAGGGTAGGATATTCCCTAGTTTTCTTTTCAAATATTTTTGGGATGATGGACACCAAGAAGCACTGTTGGACTAGTTCTTTCTACACTTTTTGAATAGTCCAGCAGCTTCTTGCTTGTGTTTCGTAGTTCTCGACTTCCCAATCATATAGTTCTGCATCTGAATTGTATCCTACTGAATCTTGGTAGCCTAAGTAAAGTTCACCATAGACATTAGGTTCTGTGTAATCTTTATTATTCTGTATCTGATATAGTTTTCGGATGTCAACTTCTTCATCAATAGGTTTTATCCAAGATTCTCCTTGGGATGAATGTATAGGTACAATGACCTTTGGTCCATTTCCTTTTAGTTTTATTCTTTCTTTGTCTAAGGATATATATGCTTTCATTTTTCTTCCCCAAGGTCAACCTACTAATGCTGGGAAGGAGCTGGATCCTTCCTTAGGGTCAATAATTTCAAAGTCGACTTTGGTCGATATTCCTTTTATTGTCCCCTGGTCAGCTAATTTTAGGTATATTCCTGACTCGTATAGTTGAGGTCTACCCAATTGTTCCCAAGTGTCTCGAGTCATAATATTTACCTGTGACCTAAAATCGAGTACAACTTGTCGGTCATGGTATCCTTCAATTTCTAGGTCGACAAGTGGGTTGGCATCATTTTTGTCCTTCTGGTTTAGACTGCATATATTTTTTGTTTTTTTTTTTGTATTGTTGTTGTGTTTTATGAGATCAATGAATTGAGACACCATTTTATCAGTTTGTACTAGACGTATTAGTTCTTTAACTATGTTCTGTCGATGTTCATCAGCTTCTTCTTGTCGGGAAACTTCTTGAAATATGTTTGTTGCGTCTTTATATAGTTGTTTTTGTTTAGCTAGGTTAGGATAATCATTTTTCTCTTTTTATTTTTCTTATTCATGGATTATCATTCCCAATTTTTGTCCCTTGTCGAGTTAATATGTGCAGATTCTTTGTATTGATTCTATCATGTTTTTACACGCACGACAAGACATTAACATTTTTCTTCTTATTTATTTTATCAACCATTGTAGTTCAATCCTCTAATGAGTGATCCCCTACTCCACAGCTAATACATAATTTTAAGTCAGTTCTGTCCTTGTATGGATAGTCTGCATATCGGTGTCCTTCTTTGTAACATGTGAAACATTGGATGGGCCAACATGGTCGGTTGTTGCAATTCCCAAAGAATCGAACTCGACCTGCATATCCTCCATGTCGGTTGTCGAATCGGCGCTCATATCAATGACCTTCATACCTTTGATTATTCTGATCGTTTTGCGCATTGTTTCGTTGCTCATTGTTCTGCGCGATTACGTTAGTCTGATATACTGCGTGGTAGTTTTGTCGGTTTTTTAGGTTTAGAGGGCAGTCGTCCATCGTGTGATTCTTCATTTCACATATAGGACACCAAGATACTTTACCATTTTTCATGTTAAACGGGAAATCTTTCGTAATGTGTTCTCCATGTTCTTGGCAAATGTCACAAAAACACTTTGTTTGCACAAATCAAACGTCTTGTCGACTGATATCCTGTCGACAGTTATCTTTTGAATGTCCAGCCATTGAGCATTTCATGCACCAGATGTCCTGACTCTTAAGGTTTAGCTCTTTTAAATATTTCTGCACGATCTCGAGCTGTTCTTCTAGTCTATTATCTATGGGAAATGCTAGAAAGTCTTCATCCATCTCTACTTATAGGGCTTTAGTAAGCGCTTCTTCGTATGTTTTGAACGTCTCTATACTTATGTGTCGACAAACATTCTGAGATAGAACTGCAAGAAACCATTGGATTAACAGTTGATCATCAATTACATAATCCAATTGGCTGAGGAGGTCTTTCCAGCATTTGTCGTAGTCGCGAACAGATTCTCCTAGTTTTTGTGATGTTGTTTTCAATTTCTTAGCTTCGAGATGTTTTGCATCTGGAGTTTTAAAGAATGACAGAAATTGTGCTTTAATTTATGCTTTAGATGCTCGAGGGGTTCTTCTAGAAAAGGTCATATACCATGTTAGTGCCCTTTTCCTCAAGGCACCAGCGATCTGCACCATCTGTCTATCTTCATCTATGACATGGTTTGCCTCCCATGTCGATTCATAGATGAACCGATGTCGTCTAGGATCCTCATCACCCTCATATAGAGGAATATGTGCTGACCCATGACCCATGTCGGATTCGCTGTCGCTGTCTTCTTCAGTAGGTGGTCGTGGCAGAGGTGGTGGTGGGGGTAATGGGATATTTTGCTTATTTATTTGTGCATAACTATTTTTAAAAGAACTCTCATTTATATCAATTTTTTTATTTGTTTTTTCTTCTCCGACAAGCAGTCGGTCGGGGTCGACTTCTCCTGTCAATGTCCAACTGCAATTGTTTGTCTGCAGGTGCAATTTTTCTATTTTCTCCAAATTTGTATTTGGCAGGGGGGGTGCTCCTTCATGTGTCGATTAAAGTAAGTGGATACTTCGGTTGGAGGGGTATGCTTGAAGTGTGACCCAATTTCCTTCTTCTAGTCGACGAATAAGTAGATGATTATCATTGTTTATCTCGTCGTGTAGTCAGCTCCATATACCAAACTCGCCAGCTCTTAGTCTTAAATATTCTTCAACAATGGCTTGTATCCTGGTACTCATATTCATTGGAGATAGAGGTATTACCTCCTAGTGAACTTCTATTTGGAGAGCTTCTCGCTGCTCTATCCACAAATCTTCTTCCATGGGTGATGCCTCTTCTTCCATGCCTTCTTCTTGTCGGTCATGACTTGACTCTAGTGGATTTCTCTCTTGGTCTGTCACCCTAGTATTCATTCCTCTTTGCAGTGCTATAGCTCTTTCTCTACTTTCTTCCCTTCTTTGCAGCCTCTTCTCTCTTTCTATTTTCTGTAAATTTGTCATACCTTTGTGTGACACTATCCGTTCGATTTCCTTTTTAGGCCGAATTTTAATCGCTGGTGATGGTATCTCTTTTTAGTCAACTAGAATCCTCTCCACTTTACCCCAACATATGACCAGCTACCCCCCCATAGCCTACCTGATGCTTTAGAAATCTCAGATAATTATGTTTACTTTCTTAGGAAATATTCCCACTCCCTTTCGGCGATGAATTTATCCCACTTTTTTTTTTTTCCCAATTGGAATTTTGTGGTGGTTCGCGTAGTAATGGCGAGGTTCGACAATATGACCCACTCCTTTTGCTATCAGGAACTTGAAAAACAAGGTCGGTAAGGAACGTAGGAATTGCTCGGTAAGCTGTTTATATAATTTCTTCTGAATGGTTTCCACCAAAGTTCTTTCTTCTATAGCTTGCTCCTCACAGAATTCGTTGGTGATCTTTTCAAACCACTCCGATAGGTTTTTCCTTCCTCCTCGAATCATTTTTTCTAGCAACTGTTGGTCTTTAGTCTCTTTCGGCTTTTTCATCTAGAAGTTTCTTCAAGAGCTGGGGTACTGATTCTACAAACTTCTCATGGGTTTCAGTAAAGAACCTTTATTTTGCTTGAGCAGTCATTAATTTGTTTCTCCGTATGTAATTCTCCAAATAATTTGCTACCTTACGCTCCCACCAGTCCTTAATCTTCTGTTCTGATATCATCTACTTGTATTCATCTCAGATATGTTCTACCGGCAACGGAACTAATGTTGTAATCTCACAGATCACATAAGGTTACCAATAATACACATTAAAAACATACAAACACATAACAGAGACAAGAGACAAGAACATAGGTAGAATAACAGATTATATTATAGTGAAAGGGTCCATACAATACAGAGAACTGAACCAAGTTCTTATCTGGCTCAACAGCCTAATATATATGATTGACAAAATAGTTACAAATAACTACCTGTCGGTTCGGTCAACCGACACGACCTTATGTGGCCGACCTAATTCTAATTAGTCGGCTGATCGACTTAGTCGGCTTATCATTCTAGTCACCTTACCGACTAGCTCCTCCAACACATAGTTAATAAATAATTAGCATTCATGTACCTATTTGTAAATCCTTACAGAATTAACCAAAAAGGTTAAAAACATAGAAACCATCGTTTTATGCAAACAATAAACTTATTTTATAGTTAGCGTTTTCTATTTTTGAACGCAGTAAATTCCTCTTTCAACAATATCTATGCCAAAGAAAACTAATATATCTAATCTAGAAAAACACAATGGCTTCCAGCCAGGGTTCGAGACCCGTAAAAGTAAATTACATATTAATATTTACAGCCGAAAGGATTAATAATTTACTCAAGTATAAATCTCACATAGCTAAAAGGCTCAATGTTTTCATTATTTACCCAAAATTCATTTTCATACAGCCGAAAGGATTGTCATTATTCAAAAACGATTTTAGGGTTAACTATTTACAAAATAACGCGATGACATAATCATGTTTTAAAACATAATATCAATCAAAACTTTCTCATTTAAGGAGTTAACACAGGTCCCGAATTCAAGGCCTATAGGTTTAAATTCCAAGTAACATTTATAATAAACAAAAATCCTAAAAAAATAAAACCTACAGACAAAGCATCTAAGTCCAACTTAACATCAACAAAGTTAGGTCGCAGCCGTAACTATTCTTAAAAACCATATTAGCAACTCTTTTAAAGCTTATACGTAGTAGTAGTCGTATACAAATCCTTTCACCTAAGTTTAAATAATATATAAAATATACAGAGTAATATTAATAAACAATATATAGAATGATAAAATAAACAAAATATCATTTTACACAGAGCAGTTCTGGAAGGCAACAGTTTAAACAATGCACAAAGTAAATTTAATAAACAAGTATATCAAGTTACATAGAAGTACTTCAAAGGATTTTAAACAAAAACAAAAATCACAGCGACTTTGTTTTGCCCATTTAAACCTTGACCAATTTTTTTTTACAGTAAGAGTGTTTCCATTTTTTTTACAAAGGAACCATAATACAACACAGACTTCATGGTCTGTAGCCAAAAGGATAAATATTAAAATATAAACCCTATCACAGCCTGATCTCTTATAAAGATCACAATTTATCTCTACCATCTAACAAGAACGTTTACCAGCAAACATATGAGGCTCATTAAACCCTTGAAACTCCAAAATGAAACCAAGACCAAAAAAGAAATCATGTGCTAGTTTTTCCATTTCGTCAAATATCGTAGGGTTCAAGGCTTTAGGTCTTACCAGAAACCTTTTCAATGTTGGTACCCTCATCACAAGCCCATTATTCAAGCCAAGCTACAACAAAATTGGCAAACCATAAAAAACCCTCCTTCCAGATAAAACTATGGTTAACGGTTAAACTTGGACATATAATAGCGTAAAAACAAATAGCATGACATCAAAGCTATAAACAAACAAAAATGAAGGGATAACTTACCTCAACGATGATTCTTTTTCGGCAAAGAAAACTGTAGTGACATATCTACAAAGAAACCGATGGTAAGGTGAAGGAAATATTGGATTTTTGGATGTCATGGAGTCATGGCTAGAAGGAAGGAGAGCCCTCATCTCTCCTCACGACTTAACCAATTCAGAAGAAACACAGAAAAACAAAACAAAAAAACCATTTGGCTCTCGCTTAGGGTTTTACCCTTTATTTCCAGCTGGTTGGCACCACGAGCCATCATGTGGTCGCTTTTAATATTCCACCAACCTCCATGTAGATCATCTTTTTGACACCCACTTCTCTATAGTTTTTTGAATTATTTTCTTTGTTTCCCTTGGTCTTGTTTTGTCACCTTACGTTCATAGTTGTTAGGTTTGCAAAGGATGGGACAAATCCTTTTAGAGGAAAACACCTGCAACAATACAAGGTTTAACAATACATTACCTTGTAGAAGATAAGTAATACCTTTATCCTATAACCCTAGCAATGAAAAAGGGTTAGTAAGAAGAGGGTTTAGAATATAAAAAACTTGACGAATCAAGCACACAAACTGTAAACTATGACAAGCAAGCATGACACTTAAATCCTTAGATAAAACATGTAAACCTATATTTCAGTATAGTTTTGTATGTTTTCATAATCGAAGTTGGCGTAATTGAGTTGGCGTTTTCGAATTGTTAAGTTCTAGTTTTAAGCTAAGTCCTAGGATGAAAATGGAATGTAGGTTTTACCATATTTTCTTATGAGTTATGTGAAACTAGATTAGATTGTATATTGATCTAAACCTCCTTAATTTTTTTTACTTATGGAATTTTTGGAGTTGTTACACTCTATACACTAAGACCAGCTTTGTCATACCTTAAAAAAAGTAAGGGCCATCACTTGTTTTCTCCAAATTATACATTTCTACGCTTAGAGAGTTTATATAAGCATTCCTAGATAATCGTAATTGTGACGAGCTCAAAAGTTAGGAAGGTTGGAGTTGTAACAAATATTTTGAAAATGTGATTTAATGTGGGTTTCAGTAGGATATCCTAACAAATAATGGTGTTTATATTCAACCATTTTAGTGTCACAAAGATGGAAAATTATTTCATCCCATGTCCAATACTTTGTTTTTCTATGGAGCTCATAAGAGTTTGTTCTTATTTAAATAAGAATTTTTATTTTCTTCTTTACCCTAGTTGAGACATAGTGATATTTTTTATCTTCTACGTCATGATTGATTGCCTCCTTATAATATCTCAATTTTCTATTATCTTGTAATTCTTTATCTCAAGAGAACTCCTTAAATTTAGATGTAATAATATTTTTAATATTATCACTATTATGCAAAGTGATGTCTTCCTTGGAATCTTAAGCCAATCTTGTTTGAGTCACAATCTTAGGAAGCCTCTTGTCTCCCATGTTGTTTATCTTGTTCTTGAACATCGTGTACTTAATCCTATCCAAGCTCTCCATTGGGGAGAGACTTGTTTCTATGAAGAGGATAGGATAGGGTGTATTGCCTTTAATTTTGGTGTCATAAGTTATAAAATGTTTTTGGGTTTTATCTATCCTTCTCAATCTCTATATATTTTTTATCCCCAAACTTACAATCATATAATATAATAAGAGTGACAAGAGTCTCAAAAAGGAGGTTCTTCTTAGCCTAAAGATAAAGATCCAATGATTTACAATTGTTTTTTAAAGTCCATAATAATATTTTCACCCTCCATTTATCATTTTTTCAATGTCGTATTTCCAGTTAACTCGTGATAAATATCAATTCTGAGATATTTGTATGAAGTTACTTCCTCCAAGTTAATGTTGTCAAAAATGAAATTAGCATAAGTTATATTTTTGGATTTGATTATCATAGCATTTGTTTCATCATTGTTAATAGTCATATCCATATAAGAGCAAAAATCCTTGAGACTTTTTAATTTCTTATCAAAATAATAAGGACTTTTCATCATATTAACAATATCATCAATGTGAAGAATAAGGATAATGACTATATTAGATAGAGTTGCGCTGGTACAACTGGCTTCTTCCAAACAAACCTCTAACTTGTCAATGTTATACCAAAAAGGGTAGAGGACTTGGGACAACCTTTCTTTACTCCTATATTATAATATATTTCTTTTGACCAACCCTCACTTAACAATAACATTCTCACACAACCTTATCATCGCATTGTTAGAAAAAACAAGATCGTGGAGCAATAACAATTAAATAATTAAACAAGATACAAATATTAAACACATTACAAGAGAGACACATATATAACGTGGTTCACCCAAGATAGGCTACGTCCATAGAGAAATTTCTAGTCCTTTATTATTATACCATATAGCAAAATAAAGGTGTAGCAACCGGCCCCGTAAATCACCCATTATTGATCAATTCATGACTCTAAAATTAAAACATTTTACAAGGCATTTTTTCCTAAATTTTTGCTACATGGGCGTTGCCACCAAAACCCCCGCCAAGGGGGGCTCCCAAAATAGTCATCACCCCACATGTAACCTTCTGATGACTATAGTGGGGGATAAATCCCCCCCACACCCCCCATTAGGTGCTGGGATCCAAACACAACTGAAATAACATCTCTAACTCAAGAAGATCAGGCTCCACAACTAACAATCTCCCACTTGGAGACTGATCACAACAACACCACCGTTGCTACACTTGTTGGAATATGATCTAAACCTTGGACCTAGAAAATTTATCATCTTTGCCTTCATGCTTGAATGCTAATAGAAACCTGAGAATGGACTCATTTTCTCTCTAGCTACTACCTTCGTCAACATGTCTGCATGATTTTGGCTAGTATGTATCTTTTCCAACTTTAACAGTTCATCTTCCAGAAGAGATCTTATGAAATGGTACTTGATATATATATGTATAGTATTTGAGTGAAAGGCTTAGTTCTTTGCAATATGAATGGAACTCTGGATGTCATTGTACAACCTTCTATTATCTTGCTTCTTACCCAATTCCTCCATGAACCTCTGCAACCAAATCATCTCTTTACTAGCCTCTGTAGCAGCAACATACTCTGCTTCCATTGTTGAAAGTGCAACAACCTTTTGTAGTTTCAAAATCCAACTTATTGTTGTTCCACCTACAGTAAAAACATACCCTATGGTGCACCTTTTGTTGTCTTTATCACCTTCCATATTTTCATCAACATATCCATGTAGAAGAATGTCTAAACCTCCAAAACATAATGCATGAGAAGTTGTACCTCTCAAATACCCGAGAATCCATTGTACTACCTTCTAGTTCTCTTTACCTGGATTATTTATATACCTACTCACAACTCGCACTGCATATGCAATATCTGGTCTTGTGTACACCATGGTGTACATCAAGCTTCCAACTGCCAATGAATAGGGAACCTTCGACATGTATTCTATCTCTTCTTGTGTCTTGGGACACATCTCCTTACTTACTTTGAAATGGCTGGAAAAAGGTGTACTAACTAGTTTTGCATTCTACATTCTAAACCTCTCCCAAGAACTTTTCTATGTACTCACCTTGAGACAATGCCAATTTTCAATTTTTCATGTCTCTTGTTATTCTCATACCAAGGATTTTCTTTGCAACACCCAAATCCTTCATCGCAAATGATTTAGCTAGTTTCCTTTTGAGCACATTTATATCCTACATATTAGACCCTACAAAAAGCATGTCATCCACATACAATAACAAGATAATATATATCCCACTATCTAGCCACTTGAAATAAATACAGTGGTTAGAATGGAATCTATTATAACCATTTTCTGTCTTTTAAACTTATCAAATTTTGAATACCACTGTCGTGGACCTTGTTTCAGGCCGTACAAGCTTTTCTTCAACCAGCAAACCAAATTCTCCTTCCCTTTGACCTCACACCCATGTGGCTATTGTATATAAATATCTTCCTCCAAATATCCATGGAGAAAGGTTGTTTTTACATCTAACTATTCAAGATGTAAATCTTCTACCACCACTAGACTTAAAATAGTTCTAACTGAAGTCATTTTAACAACATGAGAAATATTTCATCAAAATCTATACCTTTCTTTTGTGCAAACCCGTTTACAACAAGTCTATCCTTGTACCGCTTCTTGCCTCCATCTTCTTCTTTCAACCTGTAAACCCATTTATTTTGCAATTCCCTTTTTCGTACAGGAAATACAACCAAATCCCATGTCTAGTTTCTTACTAATGAGTCCATCTCCTCATCCATGTCTTGCTTCCACTTATTTTTAGTTTCTACCTACTTTTCCTCTTCATAACATTCTGGTTCAACATAATCAGTCATGAATAAATAATACAATGAAGGAGAGAATCGTTCAGGGGGTCTATTTAACCTTGGTAGATCTTGTTACATTTGCAGTAATTTGAGGTACCCGGTGTTGCTCTTGATTTTTTGGTGCCTTTATAACTTCATTTTCTTTGTTTTCATCAAGAATTGTGTACTTTGTGTTTTCATTTTTCTATTTGTTTCCCTACAACTAATCTGTGTACATAACCTTTTAATTTAATGCTACATCTCTAGTCCTAACTGATCGAGGAAACCATAACGAAGAAAACCCCACAAACTTCCTCAGAATAGTACAATCACAAATACTATGTCATAAGATGATCAATCCCAGTAATAATAATTAATAAACAACTATCTATCTCTCCTCCCTTCTCTCTCTCTCTCATGCAAACTTGAGTGAGTGAGAGGTTTTGTATAAATGAGGGATGGATCCTCCCTATTTATACAGTGACTAACCTTTTACATGATTGGGTCGAATTGTTTCACTAACATGGTCGACTTCTCCTAGAGAGACTCCAAATACACATTACATGATGTCACATTGGGGACTATTTCCCCAACTTACAATGGAAGTTGTACCTCAAGGTCTAGACATAATAAAGACATCCCGCAAGGAGGAAAACACATCTCCAATGGGGGTATAACAACATACAATGATAATATACATCAAAATATTTTCTGAATTTACATATACATCAACACAAAGTCTCAAAATCTATTGAATACTCAAGAAGAGTTATAGTTTGAATTGTTAGAGAACGATTAAACTTCTTGGAGAGGTTAGATATCCATACAATTGGCTATGTGGGGTAATGTGATATGAATCACTATAAAAGTGATCAGTCCTTGAAGAATATCATTGAGAATGGAAATCTCACTAAGAACTTATTCATATGGTAGAAGATTCTTGAAGTCACCAAACGTTGAAGATTGAAAGAAAAAATAAGACTTTATTTTTTCATGATATTACACATTTAATATGTTGCATATGATGGATATGAAATCCAAAGTTTCTAGTTTAGAGAAAATGCATTCTGGATTAGATCTAGATGATGCTACTTTGAGTAAGTAGTTGATTGGTTTCTTAAATTACCTAGCAGACTTGTTGTATTTGTATGCGTGTAGATAAGCGTATGTTTTAGTACCTTTGAGGTACATTAGAATAGGTTCTTTATTATATTTTGATACATAGTAGACATATTATATAGCTTGGTATTAGCTATGTGTATTGGGGTTAGTACTGCATAAGCTAAATTTATTGTGTGGATAATACTACCTAATGAGGAGTGGTCTACCTTGGGATGCTACCTACTAGGGTGAAAGACTTGAAGCCTACAATTATTAGGTGATAATAGCCGAGCTTTCTAAAAAACCCTATGTGTTATGATAGAACACATTGAGATGAAATTTTACTTCATCGAATTCATGGTCATGTAAAGTTAAATTTCAATACATAGCTACTGATGATCATATTTCATATATGTAGACAAGCCATTGTCAGTGATGAATTTGAGATACTTCTTAGAGAAGCATGGTATGGCAGGAAATTCCTAGTAAAGAAAAAAATGTCTCCCTCGCTGAGAGGGAGTGTTAATTGTACAACATCAAGAGTCACTCTATGGAATTTTGAGTAATATCAAGCCGTACTTGTGAGTCATATCAAGTCCTATGTATCCTCATATGATTGAGGTGGTGATGTTGTATTATAAATATTGTGAGTAATATCAAGCTGAGTCTTGTGAGTAATATCAAGTCAAGTATTCTCATAGAAGGTACCCTATGAGAATGGATATCCAATTGTGGAGATGATCTAATGTTGTATCAAGATTGAATTTTTGTGTTGTATCAGGACTGTGGACCTCCATTTGTTGAGGTGGTTATACTATGTGATATATTGTTGGTCATGGTCATTGAGTGCTATAAGTCTCCTTTAGGGATTAGCTACCCCTAGAGTGAATCACTTTAGCATATGACTATACGGCCTGAGGTAATATATATGATCATCAGTATGTACGGAATGATTCTTCTGAGTATGATATGATAAGATGGATAAATATAAAACATATGGACCATGCATTACTTATTTAATGGTAATAAGATAAAGCATAGAGAAATATAATTTGAATTGCCATGCAAATGTCTGAGTGAACTGAAGTTATAAAGCTTTAGTAAAATATGAATGCCTTAATAAATGCATCAGTCAAAGCATCAATTAAACTATTGATGAATCTAATCAGTTAAGTAAAGAAGAGCTTAATGTTCATCAATCAACATGCATTATTTAACTAAATATATCCATGCAAAAGTGAATAATAGAAATTGTGCATGGATGGCACTAAGAGTGAAGCATCAATGACACTTAGTTAGCATGTTAACTAAGTGATCAACAATCAGTTAAAGATTGAGTTCAATTCACATTTAGTTTAAGTCAGTTAAACATTCAGTTCAAGTCAGTTAACATTCAATTCAAGGAAGTCAACATTTAGTTCAAGTTAGTTCACTTTCAATTCAAGACAATGAACATTCAGTTAAATCTAATTGAGGAAAGGAATTGTGCTAATGTTTGCATGGAGAGATTTCTAGTTAGATCCTCCTTGTGAATGCACTATGTGGTGCTCTCAGTATGTTTATTGATCTTGCTATGCGATACCTTATACATGCTATGGTTTTTGGCTTGTTATTAAGATGTTAAGCATATGGTGTTAGGATTATTAATCCTCCCTTGTCTAATTTGGTCATATGTCTAAATCAAGAGTCATGTCTAAGTCGGTAGTCCATCCAATCTATTTTTAGTCACTAGCACCATTGGGTCCACTTGGCCTAATTGGGGCACATGTTCCATTTACTAAAGTGTGGGGAATGCTAATTGAGGCCTATTGCCACTGATTTCACTTGCATGCATCAGCTTAGGAGCCTTCTAGATAAATTCCTAAAATTTAGGATCCACTCGGAGTGCCAACACCAACCTTCATCAGTTGAGTTTAGTTAGTGACTAGTCAAGCTAAGTTAGGAGTCAGTTACATTCAGTTCTAGTCCTCTACATTTAGTTAGCGCTAGGTTTGCATGGATGCATGTAGGAGAGGCGCATTCCTCACCTACCACAGTCAGTTAGCCTTAGTTAACACTGAATTAGACACTTTAGTTGTGTTTTAGAGCTCTGATGAACTTTGATAATGATTTAGACAAGGTCAGTTGACTATTGAGTCCTCCAATAATGATTTAGACAAGGTCTTAGTTACCTACAGTCAAGTAGAGTCTAATCAATTCGAATTTCCTCATGTGGATTTGAATTGCATGTGGCTATTTATCCATTATATTACATTGTAATTAATCATCTAATTACTTTTTTATCAATGAAAGCATTCACAGTTGCAAGCCATTTTTTCACTGTTTTATTCTTCAATTGCTAAGTAAATTGTGTGATCTATCTTGTGAGTTATGTGTTTGTCCACAGATCTATGTGCTCAATTTAATATGGTATTAAAGCCTCGTTGGACAAGGCACCTCTCCTCCTCATATCTCCTACTGGATCATTTTTTTTTAGCAAAATTTCTCCTTCCAGCTCTGCACCAGAAGCAGAAGGTTTACCACTTAATACCCTAAGTTAAGGAATTGTTGATCAAGCTTGCTGGGTGTGATGAAAACTTGAAATGTGCAGGATATCCGACCTTACTTTGTATTTTTGTGTAATTGTAGGTACAACTTCGAATGGATTCATCAGTTCCTCTTCTCACCCTATTCACAAACTATTCAGAATGGAAGAAGAAGATGATTGCATCTCTGATGAGACGAAGTCTCTATGGGGTGTCCATTGGACTCGATGAAGAGTTTTTTAGTGAGAATGACTGGCTGAATGAATGTGATGCAGCTTTTGGAACAATGACACTGGATCTTTCTCCTAGCTTGTGCTACCTCAGTAGATCTATTAAATACCCAAAGGATCTCTAGACAAGATTGGACAGAACCTTTGGAAAGATTGATGAGGATCATCATAGCACTTTGGAGAGCACATCCAGCACTATAAGAGTTCCTGATCCAAAATTCTTGACCTCTACTCTCTCTGCTAAAGTTGTTTAAGATGAAAAAGAAGCAAAGTCCTCCTCCAGTGATTTTCCTTTGAATTTTGTGCAAAATTTGCCATTAATTGCTTCCGAAAGTGAAGAGAGTTTTGATTTTTCTCCCTCTAATGTTGTTGTTGGTGTGAAAATATGTAATACCTTGGATATTTTGGAAGAAATATCAGATTACCAGAGTGATTCATTCACTCCCCATGATCTAGATATTCCAGCAAATTCCTGTAGGATTGCATGCACCAAAATTCAGAATTTTGAAGAAGAAGAAAACTATGCATCTACAGTCTCAGTGGACCATCCTTTTGGATTTGATATGAACCTTATTGGATATGATATGATCTTATTTGGATCTGATTTGATATTGCTAGATTCAATATTTTAGGTTCATAAGCTTTCAGTACTGCTTGTAGATGTTCTCATTAATTTTGTGAAGAAACAAGTACCGCAAGTCTCCTTCAAAACTGCTGCAGGGGATTTGATTTCATTTCATAGTTTTGGATCTGATATGAACCCATTTATATCTAATTTACTTTCTGATATGATATTATTTGGTTCAAATTTTAAAATCCAAGAGCTTTCAGTCATGCTTGTAGCTGCTCTAACCAATTTCGGTGTGAAAAATCAAGTATCGCAATTCTTCCTCAAAATTGCTGCTGGGGATTTGGTGTTAGTTTCCTCTTATGAGGTTGCTGATATTTTATTATGTGATTCATCAGCTATTTCTGAAGCTATATCAGATTATGGAGCTCAAGCATTCTCTCTCCATAGTCCTAGGGCTTCTCAACTTTTGGTCACATGCTCATCTCCTCACAGAACTGGTAAAGAGAAAGATTTTCTGCTTCCGCCTAGAAACTTGCTCCTAACACTTGGGGTTGTTTTTACCACTCATGGTTTTTTGTTCATGGCTGCAACATATCATTTTCTTGAGTGTTCCTCACATGGTTTGAATCCTTAAGAACCATTTCTCACTTATCATTTGATTTTGTTTTCTCTAAATGGGTCTAGTCTTCATCCAGTAGTTGTCTATATTTCTGATTTAGTTGAGCATATCATTCTACTTCCAAAGAGGAAGATTCCTCCATACATAATGATGGAGAATTTCACATGCCAGGCCCCCAGGATACCTATGCATAGAAGAACCAGATTGATCCTGATTCTACCTACTCAATTAGAGGGGGGGGCCTTTTTCCCATGTGGTTTTTTCCCCAGCTCCTTGTTTTGAGCAGTTACTTTACTTTACTTGATGTAATGGGTGACCTATGGTCTTAGTTACCAGGGCCCATAGATTGTCCAACTTTGCATTCAGGGGGGGTGTTAGGATTATTAATCCCATCTTGTCCATCTTGGTCATATGTCTAAATCGGGAGTCCATCCAGTCTATTTTTAGTCACTAGCACCATTGGGTCACCTTGGCATAATTGGGGCACATGTTTTAGTTACTAAAGTGTGGGGAACAATAATTAAGGCCTACTTCCACTGATTACACTTGCATGCATTAGTTTAGGAGCCTCCTAGATCAATTCCTACAATTTAGGAGCCACTGGGAGTGTCGACACATACCTTCATCAATTGAGTTCAGTTAGTGACTAGTCAAGCTAAGTTAGGAGTCAGTTACATTTAGTCCTAGTCCTCTAAATTCAGTTAGCACTAGGTTTGCATGGCTGCATGTAGGAGAGGTGCATTCCTCACCTACCACAGTCAGTTAGCCTTAGTTAACACTAAATTAGACACTTGAGTTGTGTTTTAGAGCTCCAATGAACTCTGATAATGATTTAGACAAGGTCAGTTAACTATTGAGTCCTTTGATAATGATTTAGACAACGTCTTAGTTACCTACAGTCAAGTAGATTCTATTCAATTTTAATTTCCTCATGTGGATTCGAATTGCATGTGGCTATTTAGCCATTGTATTACATTGTAATTAATCATCTAATTACTTTTTAATTAATGAAAGCATTCACAGTTGCAAGCCATTTTTGCACTTTTTCATTCTTCAATTGCTGAGTAAATTGTGTGATCTATCTTGTGAGTTGTGTGTTTGTCCACAGATCTATGCGCTCAATTTAATATATGGCAAGTTCAATACAATTGCATACAATTGTTTTTGCGGGATGACATTGGATCTCTATTATCTATTGTTGTGGTGATATCTCTTTGGAAATCTTATTATGTGTTGCAAACCATTCTTTGCAAATCTATCTATCATACTCAAAGAATTGTTGGGTTTTTTATCCTCTGTGTTTGGAGGGTTTTCCCAAGGTATATATTGTCTCTCATAGTTGATTGATTTATATGGTTAATTTGTGGAGCTGATTTATATGACTGATTTATGAAGATGATTTATGTGGTTGATATAATTGTGAAATTTAGATGTGGCTGATATATTTATGAGATTCACATTTGACTGATATATTCATATGCGGTTGGTTTATGAGATACAAATGTGCTGAAATTCATTGATAAAAGTTTTAAAGTTCAAGCTTCTTCGATTTTTCACAAACATCAACAAATCAAACCACCAACCCCACTGAGACCATAAGGTAATTGGGAAACCCTACCAAAGAATCTCATAGGAATCGCATCAAAAAATGTGGGAAATATAACATTCTTTGTAATTCTACAACTATTTACTGTAAACCATTCCTTATATCAACCAATGATGGAACACACCACTTTATGTATGGAGCATGGAGAGTCCTCAAATAACACCTTGTTTCAGACAATCCAAATGTGCTAAGACACAAAAACTGGCAAAGATTTATGAGAAGAAACAACAGACTTCCAGGCACTATAATTAACAGTCACCGAGCAAGTCTTCCAAGGAGATGAAGTCTTGAATAGTTTTATGACCTCTATCCAAATAACACGAGAGAATTCACAATGAGTCATAAGGTGATCAATGGTCTTACTATCTTTTTACTATTTTTTTTGCAGGGGACAAATACTCATACCAATGCCATCTCTTTTTTTATAATTCTCCCAAGTACGGACTTTATTTTCCAAAGCCAACAACAAAAAAAGACGGTATTTAAGAGGACAATGCTAGCGCCACAAACACGATTTCCACTAATGAATTCTACGAAAGATATTTCAAAAAATAATTACATCATAAGCAAATTTAAACAAATTTAACTGAAAATTCCTAGAAAATTCATTCCAAGACCAAAATAAAGTATCTTCATTGTCATAGAGGATGATCGCACAACGTAGGGACCATGAATGTACTTGGTCCATTCAAAGACCTATGTCTCCAGCCAGCCCCAAATCTTTAACAACATGAAGCTTCGTTGAAAAAAATATGATTAGCCTTTAATAACATTAAGCTTCATCAAAATATTATTGGTTCTTTAAACCCTAGCTAAACAAGCATTTTATTCATTTGAAAAACACCACGGGATAAAGCAAATAGATTTCAGTTACTTAACTTCCGAGAGATGTTCACACTTTTATTCTTATAAGAAAAAAATGTAGGAATAAATAATAACAACCACCACCAAACTATCACCATTGATAGTCTCTTTTCGCATAATGTGATCTCTTCATGTCCTTAGAAGAATAAGTGGCTATAAAATAGATTAATATAATATAATATATAATAATAAAAAACATAGCATAATGTGATCTCTCCATGTCCTTCGAAGAATAAGTGGCTATAAAATAGATCAATATAATATAATATAAAAAACATAAATAGATCAAGCTCAATGAATTTCATAAAAACCATAGGCTTAAATAAATATTAATAGGATTTAATTATGTAAAAGTAAATAATTAAAAATAATTGAAATTAGTTGCGGTATGTGCCTTGTAAAATGGTTTAATTTAATAATTTAAAAATGTTTTAATTTAATAGTTTTATATATCTAAATTTAATTTAATAATTTAAAAATGTTTTAATTTAATAATTATATATGACTCAAATTTAATCTTATAATTTAAAAATGTTTTGACTTAATAGTTATGTATAAGTCTAAGTTAAAGTTAAAGTTTGACATGAAAATAATTGGATAATAAACAAATGGAATTAGGAGCAACACTGCATACCTGCCTCTTAAGAAAATTAAAAAATAACAAAATAATCTTATAAACAAATCAATTGTTGTTACTTTTCACTTAATATTTTTTTTAAGTTAAAAAAGAGCTATCAATTTTTTTAACAAAAAGTTTTATTTTCCGTCACATTAAAACCAGAATAATGCATAAAACCATCAAAACCGGAATAATTTTTTAACAAAAAGTTGTCTTTTCCCACATTAAAGTTGACTTAGTAGTCATTACAAAGCTTGAATCTGCTAAAACCCCAGTGTTAATTTTGTAAAACAGTGGAATCTCCACATGATTAGCTATTGGGAAGAGGGGAACTTCTCCAAGTTTGTAAAACTATGGAAGCCCTATGTAATTAACTCTTGAGAAGAATGAAGATTCTCCAAAGTCATACAAATTGCCAAAAAAAATTGCATTGAATTCAAAGAAATCCAATGTATTTATGGGGAATCCATTCTCATTTATGAAAATTATTGTATAGTACTTATTGCTAGCTAGGTAGCAGTTAATAAAATTATATTTATTTTTAAAATTATTTTATATTTTTAAATTCTGACAAATAGTCATCAAACCACATAAAATTAGTTTTTTCGTGATTTTTTTTCAATCATTAATAGAAATATAATATTTTAAAATTAAAAAAATATTTTTTAGTTTTTGAATAATTAAATTAATATGTGTATTTTCTTAAATTATAGGAAATCTTTTTGAAAATATAAAAATTAATTAAAAGTCAAAAAAGTTTGACTCCAAAGCTATTACTATATATCTGTCTTGGACAGATATAATAAATAATAAAATTTTGTTGTATACTTACAGTTTTAAATGAAAAAAATAATTTATTTTCACATGTCAACATTGAAGGGTTCAATTTATCACAACCCTTCCAAATAAAATAGGAGCCTACCCTTCAAATTTTACCCCTCGGTGTAAGTGGACAAACAAACTAAATTACTTTTGGACAACCAGATTTGAATGATGTAACGTCTTTGGTGACTGAAATTTGACATAAATAGCAAATATTTAATTTAAAAAGTAATATGAGATTAAAACCTTTATATGATAATAAGGTATGTGACAATGGTGTCAGGGCTTACGTCATATTATTCATTGAACCCTGAATAAATAAAAAATATAAAGATATGTGATAATGGCGTCGCGGCATACGTACCTCATAGTGTTCAATGTCAAATTAATAAATAACTTGCAGGTCCAGAGTAGATTAAGCATTCATTAAAATCAGTAAGTTAATATTTATTTTATAAATATTAATATATTTTTTAATTCTGACAAATAAGCCTTAAACCAGGTAAAATTAGTCTTTTTATTGTTTTTATCCAATCACAAAATAATAATATCATATTTTAAAATTGTAAAAAATATTTTCAATTTTTAAATAATTAATTTAATATAAATATTTTTGAAAACTATCCAAAAATACTTTTGAAAACTTTTTATTAAAAGCAAAACAAATTGAAAGTCAACCAAGTTTGACAGCAAAGCCATTGCTATATACCTTGCCTTGGGCAGGTATAATAAGAAGTCTATTGTTATTTAGAAAAATCAAAATTGTATTAAATACTTAATGTTGAAGATATTAATTGTGTAATAATTTATAGAAATTTTATAAAATTTGCATTTGTTTATTAGCAAAACCAAAATAAAATATATATTTTTTATTAATAATAAAAAGGCTAAATAAATTATTAAACTTTGGTAAATCTCTAATAAAATGTTAACTAGTTAAAATACTAATTATCATATTTGTTTGAATAAACCAATAAATATTTTTTTAGAAATATAAAAAAAAAAGTCAATCTTTAGTTTCATTAAAATGTTAGTTTATAAAATGTGAAACAAAACTTAATTGAATATCAAAATAAATAATTGAAAATTTTTGTTTAAAATTTTTATTGAAAAAATGTACATAAAAAAGTATTATAATATGTTAGAGTTTTATATATATTAAAAAAAATATTATATCTAAATAAAAGTTCTATATAATGATATAGCTATAGTCAATGATTGTGAGGTGATGGTCACATCTATCAAGATTACTCATTATGACTATTTTAATAAACAAAACATTTGACATTATTATAATTTATGTCTAAATTTTTATATAAGAAATATTATAATATATATTTTAAAAAAAGGTTTATTATATTTAAATAAGGTGTATATAGTGATATACAGGGTTGGAATTTCAAATGACGTACACCAGTCAAAATTGTCTGTAACAAATAAAATCTAAAACGTTTCCTGTATTCTAAGCCAGATTTTGACGGTCTTGGAAAATTTTCGCTGTATTTTACGGGTAAATTGACCCATGACGGGCATTTACCCATCAAATTCCATCCCGGGTGATATAGCTATAGTCAATCATTGTGATGTGATTGTCACATCTATTAAGATTAGTCATTATGACTATTTTAATAAGCAAGACACTTGGCACTGTTATATATTTTTAATTTTTTTATATCTAACAATTTTATTTGCACACCAAAGGAAATTAGTCAAATCATTAAAATGAACCAATAATAAAATGAAAAAAAATAGATTTTAAAAACTAAAATAAAATAAAATAATTTATTTTTAAAATATTAATTTTATATATCAATTTTATAAAGCTTATGTAAAACTTTTGAAAAAGTATATAAATTAATTAAAGTCAAAACTATTGTTTGACTATATGATAGTTATGCCTTATGCAAGTATAATAATAATAACTTCAAATAAATATAGAAAAACATAATTAAGTATTTGTTAAATAATAGGTTTAAACAAAATTTCGCTATGACAAAAGAAAGAAGAATATACAATATTGCATGTCTATCCTCCAAAACATCCCTTGTTCTCTCCTGATAATTATCCCTTGTTCTCTCCTATAGAATTATCCCTTGTTCTCTCCTGATAATTATATCGAGCAAGGGTTCAGATTTTATAGACTAGATACGGGGGATTCTATATATTTTTCGTGAGATTCAGGTTTTGATAAAGAATTATTCAAGAGATTGGTGAAGCCTCTGAAGGATTTAAAATCCCTTGAGAACTTGAGTGTGGGAAGCTCTAGATTTGAAACTCCATTATGCCAGAATAATAAGTTTAAGGTTGAGGGTTATTATTTTAGATCCTGAAACAAGGATTCCTCTTTGGAAGCTAGAACATGTGATGGAAGTCCTTCTAATCAAGGTTTTGTGCATGGTGTAAAGGATGTGATTAGCCCCATATTTATGTTTTTTTAGGGAAATGCAGGGATTGAGTTGAGACATGTTCGTTTTTCTAGGGCACTTAGAGAAATGGATGCCCGTTCGACTATTTTTTAATGTTGATTTTATCACTAAATTGTTGGGTCTTGGCTAGCTTATCCAAAATTATAGCACTTAGAATCCTGATTGATGTGTAGAAGCTGGATATTATTTTTTTACAAGAAATTATGTGTGAGGGTGAAGGTACTGTTAAGGAGCTTGTGAAATTGTTAGGGGGTTGGAAGTTTGAGTTTGTTGATGCTAAAGGCAAGTCAAGAGGTATGATATTTGGATGGAGGGCTTGTTGTTTTCAATTAAAAAATGCTTGGGTTGTTTATGTTGGTATTTTATTATCACTACATTGTATTGAATTAGGGATGGATTTCTTCTTTCTAATATTTATGGGTCGAATGTTGATAGAGAGTCCTTCTCGTATAAGTTGTTATATATGGGATGTCTAGATCACAAGAACTTGATTTTGGGTGGGGATCTATATTTCTCATTGGGTAGGCTTGAGATATGGGGGCCTTATGTTCGTGTGGATAATATTTATAATTATTTTGTTAAGAATTCGAAAGAGAATGGTTTATTGGACATTGATCTAATTAAATTATATCCAACATGGACTAATAAACGGTCTGGAAATGCCAGAATTGGGAAAAGACTGGACATAATTATAGTATCTAAAGATTTGATGGAGAAATAACTTAGATTTTTTCAGTGGGTGGGTCAAGGAGGCGATTCTAATCATTATTTGGTGTTGTTTGAGGTAAACAAATGGAAACAAGAAGCCTCCATGCCCGTTCAACTTTAATGCTTATTGGTTAAAGGATGATAGTTTTGTTACTTTGTTAAAGGATAATTGGAAAGTGTATGAGAATTGTTCCCAAATATCTTGATCTGGACATTTTGCATGGAATTTGAAGAATATCAAAGAAGTATATATCCAATGGTTAGTTAAGAAAAAAGAAACATATGAAAGAGATTTAAAGGACTTTGAGATTCTGTTAGTGGAAATTTTTAAATTGGTTGGATTTGTTTTTTGTTTCTTGTTTTTTGTTTGAAGAGGCAAAAGATGAATTGCTTAACCTTGAAGCTAGAAGAAGGAATATTTAATGGATCGTGAAAATGAGTCTAGGAAAAAAAGTAGTGCTTTGTGGCTCACATGTGGAGATGAGAACACAAAAAAATTTCAACATTACGCAAACTATAGGAAGAATGTAAACACTATATGAAAGATTATAGATGACAATGGTGCAGACGTTGAAGGTTTTGAAGACATTGTTGAGGTTGGTATTAATCATTTTTGGGAATCTCTTTAAGGAAGACATAAACTTATCTTTACCTAATATCATAAATATAGCTCAAGATTTCCCATGTTCTGTCACTAAAGAGGAAACTAAATAATTAATGGTTGAAGTGACTCTGAATAAACTTCAAGTGATTCTAGCCATATAAAAAAAAAGATAAAATAACAAGCCTCGATGGGATTCCAGTGGAGTTTTTCATTGGGATGTTTGATGTAATAGATCATGACTCAATACAGGTTATTGAAGAAACAAGAATAAGTGGTAATATTCCAACTGTTTTCAATTCGACTTTTATAGCCTTAATTCTAATAACCGATTCACCAAAGGTTTTTAAGAATTTTAGGCCTATTTCGTTGTGCAATTGTGTTTACAAGATTATTGGGAAAGTCATATCTACTAGAATCAAGAAGTTTTAAGTCATTATACCTAAACAATAGTTTGGGTTCCTCCCTGGTCGACAGCTTTGTGAGGTTGTGGGGGTTGTATAGGAAGGAATGCATATTATCCTGAGAAAGAAATTAAATGACCCAATATGTTTTTGTTCTATGACTTATAAATTGAATTGCATAAAATAATGTGAATGAAGCTCATAAGCACGTAAGAAGTAACATATGCATGGAATATAACGAATGTGCATGAAGAGTAGACACCATATGATAATGAAGTTTGTTCCCAAAAGGAACTATGTCTCCGGACTTGCTTCTTAAATGGAAAGGTTAGTTTGTAATCTCAACAATAATAATGTCGAAATGCATGGAAAAAATACATTGATACCTTGGTGGCTGAAAATGGAGAGAAATTGTTGCCTGAATCCACAAATGGGTTGCACCAGCAGCTACACAACATGAAGACGATGAAAAAAAAGTATAAGTATCCCCACCTTCTCCTTACAAAAGCTACAACAACACCTTCCTCTTGTTTTCCCAATAATGGATATAAGGATGAGAAAGTCTCCAAGCACTCCTCAAACTCTCACAAATACTATCTCCCAAACTCACTCCAACATGGAGTTCACCAACAAAAGGAATGGATAGTTCTCCACCAAAAATATGGACTCTCTCCATCAAGAATGGATCCCTCTCTCTACTAAAACTGCATGCCCAATCATACCACCACTGTGTTTCCACATCACCTTGCTTGGCATGTGTCACCATCTACCTCTTCCACGTCATCTCCATACAGTCCACATGTAACCCCTCCAATGGTGCAAAATGGCACCCTTTTTGTCAATTTTTGCAGTGAAAATCCTTATTTGGTCGAAACTTCAAAACACTCTATCTCACTCATTAGGAATTCATTTGAGGTGTCATTCATGCCATTGTAATTGGCTATATGATCTATTTTCCACCATGCAATTTTTGTTGAACTTTTTTGAATTTAAAATTTGACCTTTTGATATCCTCCTGAATCACACCTCCCCATTGAGAAGCTTTTGGGCATCCAAAATCCTTAACAATCATTAGATAAGTGAGAAGATTGATCCCTCACTTTCTTCTCGGTCCATCTTGATTTTTAATGTTCATGGAATGTGTGGTGTACATGTTGAACCTTGCAAATTAAATGGACCATCTTTGACATATGTGATCTCATTACAAAATCCATGAAGAAACTACCCCAAGGATGAGAGAAAATATGAAGTGGTGTGCCCAACCCCAATTTTTTATTAGTGGGATTACAAAAGCACATCACAAACCCCTTTACATGCATGATTCCCATCCAAAAAAATGTATTACAATCCCAAAATTCCCAATTACATGAGAAGCATAAGCTTGTACAATAACAAAAAGGATATTACAAAGAACAACCAAGAGGCAGAATAGCTTGTCTTGTAGGCGAAAAATTTTCACCTTGGAGGGCTGCTGCAGATGTTGAAAATCTGATGCTAAGGTTGGACTGATATTATCTTCTGGGATGTCGAAATATTGTTGTTTTACTCCCCATTGAGAGGCTTATCCCCTCTCAAGCACTTCCTTATTAGGACAAGGATATTTTTCTTTCATAGCTACAAACACAAGGGGATTGTTGGCATTCACATCTCTCTTCATTGAACCTACAGTAACAAGTGATGAGCTATCCTTCATGATGTGATCTCTCACAATGTATTCCACCCCATCTTTTGTGAGATGGTACTTGTTCTCATGACGAAAGAAGTCTGCTTTTCAATCATACAAATATGGGCTTCCGAGTACAATGTTGTTGATGTATTTGTAACTTCGGAATGCATTCACTTGTATATCTTATGTATTGTACCCCGATGTTTATTCCAGGAAGTATCTGTAATGTAATTGAGTCATGTCATGCCCCGATGTTTCGATCAGGAGATTCAATAATGTAAACTAGTCATGTAAAGTCATAGAGGGTAACCCTCCCTATTATTCAAGGGTTAAAGTCCCCGTAGTTGTGGGGACCTAGGGTTATTAGGCTCTCCTAGAGAAGTCGGCCCTAGTGAGTTATTTTCAAGTTGAGAATTAGTATAAATAGAGAGTGAGCCTCTCTATTTATCATACATTCACTCACACTCAGTTGTAGTGCATAAATGAGAGAGAAAGACGAATCTGGGACAAGAGAGAGAGAGACTACTGTTGTCGGGAGATCATCTTACTATCTTTGGGTTTTACTTTTGGTGTTGATTCTATCTCTGAGGAAGTTGTAGAGTTTTCTCCTTTATGGTTTCCTCGGGGAAAATATTGGTGTTCATTTTCTCTTGTGATTGATTGATATGCTTGTTATTCTCTCAGATAAGATCCTAAGATAATACTGTCTAAATTGATAAAAATGTAACATAGTACTAGAGCTAACCTGAGAAAAAGACACTCTACAGCTGTGTAAGCTAGGGCTTCTTATTTTTTGGGTCTCTCTCCACAATCCATTAGAAAAAGGAGGTTGGGTTGAACCTCCATTGAAGGGTGCATCTTTTTGTCGAAGCAGAATCTGATTCTGAGCATTTTTTAGTTTTTTACCTACCATTGCATCAGGAAATTAGGGCTTTTCACTGAAGGGGAATTTTTGAGTGAGCCCAGGCTAGGATTACTCTCCTCCTCAAATCAAATTTTAGAGACAAGAATCAAGTTTTTTGGTTGGGCATAACTTCAGGAAAGTCAAACCCTAATTTGCCTTGGAACCAGAAAACCAACACTGCAGAAGATCAGCTCCAAATCCAGTTTTCAGCTTCTCAAATTGGTAAGATCTAAATCTTTGTTATTTCCATTTGAGGTTTTCAGTTAAGATGTCTCATCATACCAAGCTTAATGAAAATCTTGAGGGAGTCGATAACTTCCGAGCTTGGAAGTATAGGATCTCCCTGGTTCTGGAAGAAAATGAGTTGGACTCTTACATCAATGAAGAGGTTCCAGTTCCGGAGGGAGATGAGGCTAAGGCCTTACATAAAAAGAAATTGGTCATGGATGAGAGGATTATTGCTGATTCAATCAAGGATCACCTCATACCACAGGTGTCCTCCCTAAAGACACCTAAATCTATGTTTGATGCCCTCACCAAACTGTTTGAAGGAAATAACATAAATCAGAAGATGAATTTGAGGAATCAGTTGAAGAATGTGAAGATCTAGAATGCGGAGACCATACAGTCATACTTCACAAGATTCTCCCAGATCAAAGAAAAACTTGAAGCAGTGGATGAAGAAGTGGAGAATGTAGAAATTGTGATGACTACCTTGAATAGACTACCTAGATCATGGGACTCTTTCATTCAAGGGATTTGTGCAAGAAAGAAGCTAGTCAAGTTTAGTAGGCTGTGGGAATAATTCTCACAAGAAGAAGCTCAAATAATAGCTCGAGAAGAAAATATGGGAAGTGAAGATCAAGCTCTCATAGTACACTCCAAGAAAAGAAGAAAAGACTTTCATCACCCCAAAGGTAAGAATTCTCACCAGAAAGGTAACTCAAGAAAACCAAATAGAGATTTATCTAAAATCAGATGCTTTACTTGTGATGAGAGAGGACACTATGCCAGATATTGTCCTAGGAACAAAAATGGCTCTCACAAGAAGAATGAAAACAAAATAAGACATCATGCTCATGCTGTAGAGGATGATGAACCTTCCACAAAGAGAATCAAACAAGAAAGTGATGAAGAATATGTTCTAATTTCCGCTCTCATGGGAACTACCACACATGGAAGCAATGATTGGATAATAGATAGTGGGGCTTACAAACATATGACAGGATTCAAAGAATCCTTTGTGAAACTATCCGAGCATGAGTCACCTTACAAGGTGAAAATTGGGGATGACTACCAGTATCTAATAAAAGGTAGTGGTGAATCCTCCTATAAGCTAGACTCTGGAAAGTCTGTGAAGATGAAGGATGTATTGTTTGTACCAGGACTAAAGAAGAATCTCCTCTCCATATCTACATTGGATGCAAAAGGCATAAGGGTTTCATTTGTAGATGGCAAACTTCTTATGTGGCCAAAGGGAAAGATTATAGATGATGCATTAGTGATTGGGGAACAAGAAGGAGGACTATACAAATTGAAGGGCCAACTAGAATAAGCTTTGGTCCATGACTCAGTAGAAACAAATGAACTTTGGCATAGAAGAATTGCACATGTGCACTATAGAGCACTACCACTTGCAAGTTGAAGGTCTTCCAGAAATACAGACAAAACATGACGATGTATGCAAAGGATGTGTGAAAGGAAAGAACACAAAGAAGACATTTCCGAGTAGCAAGAGCAAGGAAAAAGGGATCTTGGAAATCATCCACTCCGATGTATGCGGTCCGATGTCATCTAGTTCATTAAGTGGGTATATATACTATGTTTCTTTCATTGATGATTTTTCTAGGAAGACATGGATATACTTCTTGAGAAAAAAAGATGAAGTATTCATCAAGTTCAAGAAATTCAAAGCCTTGATCGAGAACCACACAGAAAAGAAGATCAAAACTTTTCAATCATACAGTGGCGGAGAATTCGCATCAAATGAATTCAAAGAGTTATGCAGAGATTCAGGGATTAAGAGGGAGTTAACCACTCCATATAATCCACAGTGGAATGGGGTTACAGAAAGAAACAATAGAATGATCATGGAAGCTGCAAGGGCAATGCTTCATGATCAATATCTTCCCATGCATCTATGGGCAGAAGCTCCCAGAAAAACAGTGTATGTACATAAACGTACTCCACACAGAGTACTCAAGAACAAGACACTTGAAGAAGTATTTTCTGGCAAGAAACCAGAGGTCATCCATCTCAGAATATTCGGATGTCCAGTATACATACACATTCCAAAAGAAAAGAGGACAAAGTTAGATCCTTCTGGAAATAAGGGTATATTTGTGGGATATAGTGAAAGATCGAAAGCTTACAGAATATACTTCCCAGAATTCAAGAAGATCGACATAAGCAGAGACGTAACGTTCGACGAAGATTCAGCTTACAACAAATCCAGAAAGAGACCAGTGGAAGACTCTAAAGAAACAGAAGTACCTAGAATTCAAGACAAAACTATGAACAATGAAAATCAAGATCAAGATAGAGAAATAGAAGAACCCCAGGAACTTGTAGATCCACCCCAAGAGAAGAATCCTCACAAGAGGAAGCTTGCATGGGTACGAGAGGCTATCTAGAGAGAGGAAAAGAACCAGGTCCTGCTCCGGTTATGTATCCCTATTATGTGACATCATTGATAAAGAATCTTCCAACTATGAAGAAGCGACAGAGAAGAAAGAATGGAAGGATGGTATGATCGAAGAGTATAAGTCAATCATAAAGAATGATGTCTGGGATGTTGTCCCTAGACCAAAGGGGAAGTCTGTTGTGACTTCCAAGTGGATCTACAAGATCAAGCATGCTATAGATGGCATCATAGAGAAATATAAAGCAAGATTTGTGGCTCATGGATTCTCCCAGAAAGAAGGAATAGATTATGAAGAAACTTTTGTACATGTAGCCAGATACACTTCCATCAGATCAGTACTTGCTCTGGCTGCAGTGATGAAATGGAAGATACACCAGATGGATGTCAAGACTATTTTCTAAAATGGTGTAGTAGAAGAGGAAGTGTATGTGGAGAAGCCACTCGGTTTTAAGACACATGACAGGGAGACTCATGTGTGTAAATTGAAGAAAGCCCTGTACGGTTTGAAACAGGCACCCAGGACATGGTACGATGAATTTGACAGCTTCCTATCTAGTTTAGGCTTTACCAAGAGTAAAGTAGATTCCAACCTTTACTACAAGTTTGAAGAAGGGAACCCAGTGTTACTCCTACTATATGTAGATGATCTATTTGTAACAGGTGTGGATGGGTTGATTGCTGATACGAAGAGGAAGCTTGTTGCTGAGTTCGAGATGAAGGACTTGGGTATGATGCACTACTTTCTAGGCATGGAGGTGTGGCAAAATGCAGATGGAATCTCCCTAGGACAAGGGAAATATGCAGTATAGATTCTGAAGAGGTTCGGGATGATGGACTGCAAGGCCATGACCACACCTATGGCATCGAACCTGAAGCTATTGAGTGATGCTTCATCAGAGACAGTTGATGCTACGATGTATTGTCAGATGATTGGGTCCTTGATGTACCTGATGAATACGAGACCAGATATTTTCTTTGCTATGAACACATTGAGCCTTTCCTGACAGATCCGAGACATGTTCACTTGATTGCTGTAAAGCATATTTTGAGGTACCTTAAGGGTACAGTTGATTATGGGCTCAAGTATAAGGCATATCAGAGGATTAACTTGGAAGGTTATGTTGATTCAGATTCGGTAGGCAGTGCCATCGATAGGAAGAGCACTTCGGGTGTTGCTTCAGTATGGGATCAGGTGTGATCTCTTAATTTAGCAGGAAGCAGTCATGTGTGGCACTAAGTACAGCCGAAGTAAAGTATGTCACAGCTTGTTCGACTAGTTGTGAGGTAGTGTAGCTGACGAAGCTAGTATCTGATTTATTTGATCTTCAATTGGATGCTACTTGTATATATTGTGACAACCAGAGTTGCATGAAGTTGTCAGAGAACCTGGTGTTTAATGACAAGTCGAAGCATATCGAGATCAAATATCACTATATCAGGGATATGGTGCAGAGAGGAGCAGTGAAGCTCCAATATGTTGCGATGGACAAATAGATAGCTGATGTGTTGACCAAGCCATTAGCCAGAGTGAAGTTTGAATACTTCAGGGAGAAGCTTGGTGTTCTCCAGATTGAGATTCCTTCCAAGAGGAAGTGATGAGTCTGTGAGCCGTTCTGACATGGTGGTAGGAGGGGCCTCCCATGGTCAGATATAAGTGCAAAGCCCTTCTAACATGGTTATGGGATTGGTTTCTTCCATGGTCAGATGTAAGTGCAGAGCCATTTTGATACGACCATGGGATTGGATCCCACATGATCAGATGTAAGTGCAGAGCCATTCTGATATGACTGTGGGATTTTCTCCCACATGATCAGATGTAAGTGCAGATCCATTCTGATATGACTGTGGGATTGGCTCCCACATGATCAGATGTAAGTGCAGAGCCATTCTAATATGACTGTGGGATTGGCTCCCACATGATCATATGTAAGTGCAGAGCCATTCTGATTTGACTGTGGGATTGGCTCCCACATGATCAGATATAAGTGTTGATCCTTTCTGACTGGGTCAGATGTAAGTGTAGAGCCTTTCCTCAGATGATAGATGGTGTGTCCTATCATGCCGATGGATGTAAGTGCAGATCCTTTCTCTATATGGTAGATGGTGTGTCCTACCATGCTAGTAGATATAAGTGCTGAGCCCTTCCTTGGATAGTAGATGGTGTGTCCTGCTATGCCAGAGGATGTAAGTGCTGAGCCTTTCTGACTGGGTCAGATCTAAGTGTTGATCCTTTCTAACTGGGTCAAATATAAGTGTTTTTCCTTTCTCTAGATAGTAGATGGTGTGTCCTGCTATGCCAGTAGATGTAAGTGCTCAGCCTTTCCTTGGAAGATAGATGGTGTGTCCTATCATGCTAGTGGATGTGAGTGCTAGGCCTTTCTGACATGGTGGTGGATGTGTTCCTCCCATGGTCAGATGTGAGTGTTGGGTGTACCTTTTTGACATGATGGTGGATGTGTTCCTCTCATGGTCAAATGTGAGTGCTGGGCGGGCCTTTCTGACTGGGTCAGATATAAGTGCTGAGGAAGATGAAGACCTACATGGAGGCTAGGCCTACAACCAACATGAAAAAGGGCTAGCTCTATAGAACTTCCTATGACAAGAAGAATCAAGAGATAGCACCATTTGATTTGATGATGATCCAGTGATGATCCAGCTTTGATGATTCGATGATCTAGACTTGATGTTGATCCAGTGATGATGATCCGATGATCTAGACTTGATGTTGATCCAGTGATGATGATCCGATGATACAGACTTGATGTTGATCCAGAGAAGAAGACTTGTACTGATGAATTGTGTCAAGAGAATACATTCCTAGTTAAGAGGGAGTGTTGATGTATTTGTAACTTTGGAATGTATTCACTTGTATATCTTATGTATTGTACCCCGATGTTTATTATGGGAAGTATCTATAATGTAATTGAGTCATGTCATGCCCCGATGTTTCGATCAGGAGATTCAATAATGTAAACTAGTCATGTAAAGTCATAGAGGGTAACCCTCCCTATTGTTCAAGGGTCAAATTCCCTATAGTTGTGGGTCCCTAGGGTTATTAGACTCTCCTAGAGTAGTCGGGCCTAGTGAGTTATTGTCAAGTTGGGAATTAGTATAAATAGAGATTGAGCCTCTCTATTTATCATACATTCACTCACACTCAGTTGTAGCGCATAACTGAGAGAGAAAGAAGAAGCTGGGACAAGAGAGAGAGAGACTACTGCTATCAAGAGATCATCTTACTGTCTTTGGGTTTTACTTTTGGTGCTGATTCTATCTCTGAGGAAGTTGTGGGGTTTTCTCCTTTATGGCTTCCCTGAGGAAAATATGTGTGTTCATTGTCTCTTGTGATTGATTGTTGTGCTTGTTATTCTCTCGGATAAGATCCTCAGATAATACTGTCTAAATTGATAAAAATCTAACAAATTCCACATATATCAAGAGCCACAACATCTAGATAAACCTCACTAATCAAATTTGAAGCAATGAAAAATCTAACCCTACACTTTAGTGACATGTAGTTTTGTATTATCACAAACCTGACCAAGAGGACAAGGTTTGTAATGAGGTTTGTGTCTAGACTTAACCTCTTAACAACTCATTTTGAAATCAAGTTAGCATGAGAACCTGGATCAAATAGTGTATCTATATTTGTATGTTTAGACACAACTATTATATGAAACAACTCACTTCTTCTCTTATCATTAACTTGAGAAACATTTTTAGAACTTGAACCATCATGAAGAGAGGTTTTACCTTGAACTCCCATGGCTGCAATCTTCGTCTCATCACCTGAGTTAGAACCCAAGTCTTCATGTATTGTAACAACGGTCTTCTTATTTCCTTTGCATCCAAAGTTCTTTGGTCTTCTTTTAGGATGTAACTTCCAATAGTGTTCTTCATCATTCCCATCTGCCTCAGAATGAGTGCAACATATCATTTTTTCTCTTTATTCTTTGTAGTAGTTGTCTTATTATCTTTCCCTTTTCCTTTGAAATGGTCTTCTGAATACTTGCACAAGCTTTACCCTTCTTTCAAAATGAATAGCTTGCACACTTGCTTCATCCAAGCTGGGAGGATGAAACAATAACAAATCATGGTGAAGATAATGGTGAAGAGAACCAATATACTTCAAAAGAGAGTTAGGAGCATCTAAAGCAATATTTAACTCAAGTACTTTATTTATAAATTCCTACGTAAAATTATGAACACTCTAACCTTTACTTTGTCTAAACCTTTTCCAATCCATCATATCTCTTTTCACATACTTCAATGGATAAAACTTATTACATAAAGCATATATAAAATCATACCATGATGAAAGGATATTACCCATGTGTTTACTACCTTTCCAGAGCTTGCTTTCCCACCAAACAAGGGTTGTTCCTTCCAACCGAAGAGATGCTAGATGAATATTCTCTTCCTCCTCTTCGATCTGTTGGATGGAAACAATACACTTCAATCTACCTTATCTAATTGTTCAACTTCTCAGCATTTGATTCTCCATTGAAAATGGGAAATTCAAACTTCATGTCAAGCTTCAATAATGGTCTTTTAGGAGTCTTTAGATGAGGAGAATGATGAGAAGAGGAAGAAATCAAACTGGAGCTTGAATTTGATGGTGATGATGGAGGAGTAGGACTTTTTCCTCCACTTTCTTAATTCACTAAATCATTTTCATCCTCATTTGGCTTCTTCTCATTTCTCATTCTCTTCTCATAATCTGGAAATAGTTTTGTCTACCTTGTCTGCCTAATGGTAGAAGATCTTGTGGAAGTTCTTCTCCATTTCTGAGCGAACATCATCATCTCCCATATTTATTCTTCTTCATGCACATCCAACCTCAGGGTTTTAGGGTTCTAATGCACCTTAACCTACCTTAATATTGGCTCTTATGAGCATTCATACTCACAATCCACGTTAAAGGGCCATGCTCTGATACTACATGATCCAAGATTTGTTTGTTCTATGACTTATAAACTGAATTGTATAAAAGAATGTGAACGAAGCTCATAAGCACATAAGAAGTAACATATGCATGGAATATAAAGAACACACATGAAGATTAGACACCATATGATAACGTAGTTCGTTCCCAAAAGGAACTACATCTCCAAACACGCTTCTCAAATGGAGAGGTATGTTTATAATCTCAACAATAATGATGGAGAAATACATGGAAAAATACATCGATACCTTGGTGGATGAAAATGGAGAGAAATCATTGCTTGAATCCACAAATGGATTGCACCAGCAGATCCGCAACGTGAAGGCAATGAATAATGAGTATAAGTACCCCCACATTCTCCTTACAAAAGCTACAACAAAATGTTCCTCTCTTTTTCCCAATAATGGCTATAAGGATGACAAAGTCTCCAAGAAGTCTTCAAACTCTCACAAAGACTATCTCCCAAACTCACTCCAACATGGATTTCACCAACAAAAGGAATGGATAGTTCTCCACCAAAAATATGGACTCTCTCCACTAAGAATGAATCCCTCTCTCTAAAGAAAATGCATTCCCGGTCAGACTGCCAATGTGATGCCACATCACCTCGATTGCCACATTTCACCATATACCCCTTCCATGTCAGTGTTGTACAGGACACGTGGCACCCTTGTAGTGGTTCCACGTGCCAGCCTTTTGTCCATTTCTATAGTGAAATTGCATGTTTGGCTGAAAATTCATAACGGTCTATCTCCCTCATTCGAACTCTGTTTGAGGTGTCGTTCACGTTGTTGCAATTAGATCAATGAGCTCTTCAACACCATGCCATTTTTGTTGAGATTTGTCGAGTTTAAAATTTGACCTTTTGATATCCTCGTAGATCATTAAAATTTGTTGTGATAAAAATCGACTTATTTAAGGCATATGACATGGTAAATTGGACGCATTTAAGGGTTGCTCTATCACATATGGGGCTTGACGTTTCTTTCATTTCTTGGGTGATAGGGAGTCTTTCTTCTGTCTCTTTTTCAATTCTAATAAATGGATTTGTTTCTGAATTTTTCCGACCTAGCTAGGGCGTCCGACAAGGGTACCCCTTAGTTATGTTCTTGTTTCTCATTGTGGCTGAAAGACTAGGTAGAGCTATTATAGCTACTTGTTCTCGTGGGGAGTTAGTAGGGATCTCTTTTGTAGATCTGATTAAGCTCACACATGTATTGCTTGTTGATGATATTATTATGATTACCGATGGATCTCAAAAGGTTCTAGTGAAGTTGCATGAAGTATCTCAAAAGGTTCTAGGGAAGTTGCATGATTACCGATGGATCTGGGATGCTGGTTAATGAAGGAAAATATAAAATACTTACTGCTCGAATGGAAAAGAGGGATGTGATTTTTATTAGGATTGTTAGAGGAGGGATTGAAGTATTTGGGGTTCATATTAAAACCATGTGCATATGTCAATGAGGATTGGGATTGACTTGTTGCTAAATGTGAAAGCAGGATTAAAAATTGGAGTCATCATTGGTTATCGAAAGGCAGGAAGTTGGTGCTGTTCAAAACATTTTTAGAAGCTATACCAGTTTACTAGATGTACTTTTGGATTCCAAGAGGCATAATTGAAAAATCAGGAAGGTGTGTTTAAGTTCTTATGGTTTGTAAGGCATGATCAATAGGGACTGGAATGGATTAAGTGGAAAAAAATGGCCCTTCCTGAGAACTGTGGGGTTTAGGGTTTAAAGGTTATTGTTTTTTGTTTCAAAAGCACTTGTATAAAAATGTGTTTGGAAATTAATTCAAGAGTCGGGATTATGGGTTCAAATTTTTGTCCAAAAGTATTTTTTCCTTATGACTATACTAGATTGGATTAGATGTTCAACAAAGGGAAGCATATATGTGTGTGTGTGTGTGTGTGTGTGGGTGTGTTGGAAATTTGTTCTACAAGCGTTTGACTTGATATGATCTAGCTTATCTTGGAAGGTAAGTAATGGCACAGTTGTGCATGTGAGAGTTGATCCTTGGATGGGATGCAAATGGAGACATACTTTGCTAGTGCACATTATTGAAGACCTAAGGAGTCAAGGTCTTATTTTCCTTAATAGTATAGATGAGATGGGTACTACAACTATTATGGGTTAGGGTTGGTTAAAGGTGGAAGATGCAGGTCTAGTGGACAACAATGATGGGATTTTATGGAATGCTTACATAATATTATTGAAATCTAGTAATATCACACTTAACAACAATGAGGATGTTTTAGTTTGGGTTTTTTCAAAAGATGGAATTTATTCACCCAAAGATGGATATATTCAATTGATAAAGGAAAAGGAAGGTATTGAACAAGTCTGGTGGTGGCGCGCTGTTTGGAAGTTCAAGTGCCCTTTCAAGAATAAGATTTTTATGTGTTTTTTGCTTTCAAATAAATCACTAACATGGGATGTCCTTAGAAGAAAAGGGAGAGAGGGACCTGGTAGATGTTATCTGTGCAAAGAGTAACAAGAATTAAATTTACATTTGGCAATGGAATGTAACTATACCATGAAAGTATGGAATGAAATAGAAAGAAAATTAAAGATGAAAAATCTGTGGATAGGGGAATCAAAGGAAAAATGTTTAAAGGATTGGTGCTTAAAGGAGGAGTTAAAGGAATTCATATCTCTCCCTCTGATTGTGGCTTGAAATATATGGAATGCCAAAAATCTAAGTTTTTTAGGATAAAATTCATATTGCCTATTCAAAATGTTTTTCAAAGTATGGGGATAATGAGATATCTTCCACAAGAAAATATTCAAATCAAAATCAGAATGGTGGTTGAAGAAGAAGATGACCAATCTAATACTTGAGGGTACTTTGATGGAGTGGCAATAGGGGATTAGAGATCATGTGGGGTAGGGGGATATATCTATCTTTCTGGTGATCATTGGTTTAGCTTCAAGCAGGTCTTGTAGAAGGAACTAATAATTTTGTTGAATTAAGTGTAATCAAACTTCTTTTGAGTATGGCTATGGAGCATGAGGTTTTAAAGCTTCATATTTAGGGTGACTCTCAGTTCATCATTAAGTGGATTACAGGTAAGAACAAGATACATAATGTCCAGTTGGCTCCTATGCCGGAAGAGGTGCACAAACTAATAAAGAAATTGGAAAAAGTGGAGATAAAGCACATCTATAGGGAAATAAATGTTTTGGAAGATGAATTAGCAAAAGTTGGAGCTCAAACGCTGGAGAGAACATGGTTCTGAACATAAAAATTCCTTTATAAATGGATCTTTACATGCTTTTTAAAGATAAATTTGACGAGTTCTTATGTTTTTGTCTAATCTAAGAATGATGGGATTAAGGATACATTTTTGGTGCTAAATTGAGAAAATAGGAATATGTTTCTGAGTTTTTCTTATGGAAAATATAAGAGTAATTTTATGAATACTCGAAGAGAGTTCATTGAACATGTAAATTTTGAAATATACTCACTTTAAAAGGCAATGATGTGAAAGAATTTTGATGAATGGTGAAAGCTTGGGATACTTCTAGATAGGTGATACATATGAGATATATATTAGAAAATTTTGAATGCATCATGTGTCAACATGGAATCATCTAAGGAATGTAATATTTTTTATATAATAGAAGATTATGTTTTTTTATGTGGGAAAAAAAGAATATACAATATTACAAGTAAACACAATATTGTATTAAAAAATTTAATGAATTAATTAAAAAGAAAGAAAAAAGAAAAAAAACTTAGAGGATTAATTAAAAGAAATATTTTTTTTAAATAATTAATTAAAAGAAAGAAAAAAGAGAAAAAAAATTAAAGGATTAATTAGAAGACAGAGAGGTAAAAAATGAAAGTTAATTTTTTTAAAATATTAAATAAACTTAACTAATTAATAATAAAAAAAACAAAGAATGAAAAAGAAATATGTAATTCAGAAAGATGCAACTTTAGGGTAAGCTAAGAAGGACAAGAGTATAGGCTAGGATGGGTGGATTTTTGAATTTTTTCTCTTTCTTCGATTTATTGGGAACAAACTTACAGAGACTAATTGAAGATACAATAATTTTATGAAGGTTATGTTCCAACTTTAACTATACCTTCATAGTGTGTGTATAATGATCATCCCAAAAGTGGACAACCCTACTTCTTTTGTGATTTCATGCCGATTTCATTATGCAATGCTTTGTACAAAATTATCTCTAAGATAATAGTTGGTCGATTGAAGTCATTTTTCTCAGCCAATATCTATTCTGAATAGTTTGCTTTCTTAGATGGGAGATATATACATGACGTTGTAGGGACAGTGCAGGAATGTCTACATACTATCAAGAGTAAGCGAATGCCTACAAAGGCAATCAAAAGAGAGCTTTCAAAGGCATATGACAAAAAAAGATGATTATATATTAGATTGGTTCTCATTCATATAGGTATCTCCATGGAAATGGTTAACTACATTTGGACTTGTATGACAATGGTTAGGTGTGTAGTAGTTATCAATGGTGCATGTTCAAAGTTATTCACTCCATCAAGGGGATTAAGGCATGGATGTTTAATGTCATCGTACCTATTCTTGCTAGTTATTGAAGGACTAACCAAATCACTTCAACTGACAAAAACTAGCGACAAGATCCAAGGAATAAACTTGGTTTTGAGGTAAGTGTCACCCACATCCTTTTTGTTGATGATGTATTGTTGTTCCTTGGTGATAATGTAGAGGCAACAGTTAGAAATACTAGACAGTTTTAGCTCAGCGAAGGAATTGAGATAAATATTGACAAAACTGCATGTTTCCACAATGCCATAGAAGTTCAACCACTACAGTTGTTTCAAGAATTAATGTCAGTGGATCAATATGAATTAACTATAGGTTTAAAATATTTGGGGTTTCATTTTAAACCAAACAACTACTGCAAGAATGACTGGGCGTGGATGATATCCAAAGTAGAACAGGGAATCCGTTTCTCCTGTAATAGGTTCTTGTCTAGAGGAGGTAAAGCAACATTGACACAGGTTGTACTGAATGTCATTTCGATGTATTGGATGATCATAGAAATATACCTAAAGGTGTTCTTAACCAGCTAAGAGAGATCTTTTTCAATTTCTTATGGCGTGTAAAATCTGAATATGGAATCCATTGGGTTGCTTGGAATGAAATAACAAAACCAAAAGATGTTGGAGGTTGTCAATTGAAGGAATTGGTCAGATTTCACAAATCCCTAGATGCAAAATACGTTTGGACACTTATTTCAATTCAAGGAAAATGACAATCTGTTTTGAAATGTAAGTACCTACGTGGAGATATTTCCTAGAATGGATTAGAACCCTAAACAAAAGGTTCAAATGCGGCTCAATGTGGCTCAATGTTTTGGAAATCAATTAATTTATCTTTCCTTGTGATTGGGGATTTATTGGTATGGAAATTGGGCAATGGGAATAAGATCTTAATTGGAGTAGAAGGAATAATGGTTGTGGCCCAAATATTAAACTTTCTCCTCAACTCAGAAGAAATTTAAATGATCAAGGAATTTACCATGTGTATGATATGGCATCTCCAATAATAGGTATTTGTTTTCATCAATACTGGAGATCGGTAGAGTCTTTACAACTAAATCTTGACTGGAATGTAGAATGGAACAATTGGTTGGCTAAAATGAGAAGGGGCTATATAAAATTTATTGCAAACCGAGATACACTAATATGGACCAACAATAAATAGGGAGGGAGGTATTATGTAAGGATGGCATACAAGTTATTATGCAAAGGACACGAAGACCATTGTAAATGATGGATGTATTAGGCTTCGACTCCACATAAAAGAAAAATTTTCATGTGACTAATCTTGAAAGGTAAAATACTCACTTGGGACAATTTAAGGAAGATGATTTTTTATGGTCCAAGCATCTATAGTTTATGCATGAGCGATGAATAAAATATCAACCATGTATTCCTCCATTGTCCATTCACTAAACAAGTATGGAAGGGTACTAGTGAAGGACTCAAGGTGAATCATCTTTGGGAAGCATAAACTATAGATGATTGTTTGGCATAGTGGTTTAAGAAAGTGGAATTTAGTAACATCAAATGTGTTCCTTATTAAGCACTGTGAGGTATTTGGATAGCTTAGAAAGACAATATTTTTTAGGATAAACTAATTCCTTCTTTTCAAGAGATAACTTAGGCCATGACCATGCACACTTTCTTTAAGAAAAGGAGTCACAGGAAAATGTGAGAATTATAAAATACACGAACTTTGAAGTGAAGGGGTGTAGGGGCTTTTTATATGGTGCTTGTAAAAACAACCACTATGGTTGGGGGTTTCTTACCTTTTTTTAATACCATAGTATCGAAGTGAACGATGATAAGGGGACAAAGAATATAGCAAAGGATTTGCTCTTGAGTACCTTTCTAAAATTGACAATTAAGGGAGGGGTTCATGATTTACTACTTTATGGATTGACAACATTGTGGATTGACTTTTTGAATTGGAAAAAAATCCTTTTTAATATAAATTTGCAAAGTATTAGCTCTAAACTTAGATAGTTAATAGAAACTTACAACACTTTTTGCATCTCTCATATATTTAGAGAACTACATGAACAAGAAAATGCATTGAAGGAGGGTCTCCAACCTAAGTACAGGACAACAATGATCACAAGGAAAATAAATGGAGTTTTAAAAAATAAAATTGCAGAATTACCTTTTGTTTGAAGTTCATAAGTATCATTTTATATGGTGTTGTTTTCTTTAAATATAGACCGGTCTTATTTTGAAAATGTTTTAGTTTATGTTGAAAAGTTTGAAAGAATGAATGAAAGTAATGTAATTAAGACAATCTTTTAATTCAACTTGAACTCGTATAGTAAAAACCAGATATGTGAAGTTAAGGAGAAGTTAAAAGAAAAGGAAAGGGAGTATGGTTAGACAAGATAAACCATTTAAATTTAGAAAACCTTTAAAGAAAATATAGAAAGAGGAAGGTGGCAAAAAAGGTTAAAGTTAAAAAAATCTGGAAAGAAAAAATCTAAAGAAGAAAAAAAAAAGAAAGGGGAAAATAAGGTTTTAAAGATAATCAATAATAAAATGTCAAGATTATTTTACATAAACATTTTCATTTAATTAATTCTACACAAACATTTTCATTTAATTAATTTGGTTAAAATTGTATTACTTTCAAATTACTTATTGAATAATTTTAATGAAGCAGTATTAAGTTTTAAAATTAAATTAATTTGATCAAAATATAATGTAGCTTTTTATATGATATATATATATATATATATATAGAGGGGCATGAGACATGGGTGTCTTCTATCACCTTTTCTTTTCCTTCTAGTTGTTGAGGCATTGAGTAGATTGATACATAATATAAAAAGAGAAGGAAGAATCGAAGGAGTTAAAGTGTCTAGCATAGAAGAAATCACTCACACATTGTTTTTGGATGCTGTATTGTTGTTCGAAAAAGGGACAGAGGAAAACTTAAGGGTATACACCTCACACCTCACTGTTGGAGAAATATAAGAAGGCCACATGTATGCTGATAAATATAGGAAAATCAGGTCTGACTCAGAATGAATTTACATAAGATTTTGCTCAACAAGCAAGAGAGATTATTCCCTATCCAACAATCGCAAAAACTAAAGGCTTCAAGTATTTATGGTTTTTTCTAAAACCTAATAGTTATTCCTTTAAAGACTGGGCATGGTTGTTCAAGAAAGTTGAAGCACGAGTTTCAGCCTGGACTAATTCTTTTCTTTCAAGAGGTGGCAGATTGGTGTTGTTAAAGGTTGTTTTGCAAAGTATCCTAGTGTATTGGGCATCCATATCCTACATCCCTAAGGGCATCTTAACAAAAGTTAGGAAGAAATGTTTTTCCCTCCATTAGACATCCAACAGACAGACTGAGGGAATACCACTGGCAAAGTGGACAACTATTTCTCTTCCAAAAGAATTTGGAGAACGGGGGATTAAAAATCCAACGCTTTTTTGCAGAGCAATGGTATCCAAGTCATTATGACAGCTAGTTCAAAATACAGGCACCTTCTGGGGAAGGGCTATGTGCTCTAAATACTATCTAGGCACCTCATTGGTAGAATGGTTCAGGAATCCCATAAAAACTCATAAAAATGGGTCAGTCGGATGGAAAGAAATGGTGTTAGCCTTTCCATTAATACGAAACTAGACATCCTGGTGAATAGGTAATGGAAGGAGTGTCAGGCTGGGAAAGGACCCATGGGTAGGAGCAGGAGAGGGTTACAATCTACCAGAATCGGTTTTAACACAGTTAAATTCCCAACGTATTCATAAACTAGCGTATGTGCAAAGCCTTCAACCTCATATTCATGGCAGAGCAAGATGGAAAAGTGCCTAGGAGTTGAGTTTGGAAGGAGAGGACGCTGAGAATTGGAACAAATATGTAAATAACCTGGTGGCAAGATTTGTCCACCTAAATGAAGAAGAGAAGGACAAATTGATATGTACCAAGATTTCCATGAATGGGGACTTCACAACAAAGAGAGGCTATGAAGCAACAATCTTCGAATAGTTCGATGGAGAAAAAAGGTGGTGGTGGGAAAAAATTTGGGCCTAAAACATCCCCTTGAAAACAATCATAACTTTTTGTTTGGCAATGAACAACAAACTTATAACTTGGGAAAATCTGAGGAAAAGAGGATTTCAAGGACCAAGGATATGTATTTTGTGCAAATCAAGCGATGGGCATTCCTCTCATTTGTTTGGTACTTGTCCTTATGCATGGCATGTGTGGACCATTGCATCACAGGCTCTCACACAAGATAGGACGATTATAAAACATGAAGTAACTTTGGAACAAAGGGTTCAGATGTGGCGACAAAACACAGGGGTATGTTGTTTTGATACATTCCCTGCCCTCTTTGTCTATAGCATTCGGGAAGCGTGCAACAGAGCAATTTTAAAAAATCAATGGACCCCTTCTAACATTACTTCAACTCTGTTTGTATAGAAAATGCAAGAGCATAAAACATCCCCCAAACAAGAAAAAAGTCGGGTAGTAATTGTGTCGAGAATCGATAAAAGCACCCCACGGGCTTTCTTTAATGACGCAAGTGAGGGAGACCCGCCCATAGGAGGTGGGGGTGATGTCCTTTATCATTCTGATCATAACAAAACAACCTTCAAATTTTCTTTGGGACATGCACCAAATAGCAAAGCTGAACTCTCAGCTTTATGGTCAGTTATGAGGATTTCCAAGGACAAACAACTACCAAGAATACACATCTATGGTGACCCGAAAACAGTGACCGATTGGGTGAATGGTAAAAACAATATTAGAGTCCAATATCTACATAACTTGTTAAAGGAAATTCGAGCTCTGTGGCCTTTCTTTGAAGCAGTAACTTTCTCTCATATTTACAGGGAACTCAATACATAAGCAGACACTTTGTCAAAGTTGGCTCTAGCAATACAACCATGAATAATTGAAGGAGATGATTTCAATAACGACGAAGCCACAAATTTTTCCATTCGACCTCAAGACAAAACATAACATGAATGAGTCCTTTTTTGTAGAAGGTAGCAAATGCGCTACATTTTGTGACGTAGGAGCACCTTTGAGTGGTGCTCTAGCACAACGATTTGTGCATGCTAAAGACACCAGTGATGTTTGATCTCAGGACAGAGATGGAAAATGCACTTATCTTTTATGTACACAGTGTCAGGAATGACCAAGCCAAAAAATTGAAGGAACTGGCCTCTGCATCGATTGGAAACAACAACAAAGTTGAAATTCAGAAGAGATCTGAGAGATACTAAGGTTTTATCAAAAAATTTCAGTACTGTAAAAAAATGAAATGTAAGGAGATAAGACACTTTATATGAAACGAAGGAACTGATGTAAGTCCTAATGGACAGACCATGTTATTCTCAATGAATAAAATGTATTTTTTCTAATATATATATATAAACTTTAAAAATATCATGCTAAATTTTAAGTAAATATATTTTATTAAGTATAAATATTATAATTATATAATTTTTAAAATAAATATAATTTAATTTGAGTATAAATATAATAATAAACTTATTAAGTTAGTTTGAAATTAAATAAATTGTTTTTTGGTTAATTTAAAGATTTTAATATGAAATTTGAATAAGACATAATACCCATAAAGTATGTATCAAAATTTGAATAATTTTTGTTTTGATTTTTTTTTAAATTATATATATATTTTTAATTATATTATTTTTATCACACAAATGTGATAATTAAAGTTGTTTTTAATTAAAATAAAGTGATTATTTTTCTAAATAATTTTTTAATGTTTTATAAAAATTATTATATTATAATAGAATGTGGTGATAAGATAGTTATTTTTTTTTCTCTATTAAACATTTTTTACTCATATTATATTATGATGTAATTTTTTAATTTTATATTAAATATTTAATTTAAATAATTTAAATATAAAAAAAATTAATTTAAATAGTTTAAACATATTAAAAAATAATTTAAATCATCTCAACTCTTTAAAAATAATAATTATTATTATTATTATTATAATATTATAATGTAATGTATTAACCAAAATAGTGAACACTACTTTACATTTTCTGTCATACACATTTTTTCACTTAACATTTAATATGAAAAGCCTAAGCACTAAAAGCCATCTATCTTTTATATATATATATATATATATATATCACATTTAAAGCACTAAAGGGATATTTTGTAGTGATTTCCAGATGTTTTGGGTACTTCTGTATTTCTGGGGTATCTATTTTGTATCTTTTTGTGACATATGTATGTTTGAATAGAAGAATATTACCTGTTATTTTTATGCTATCCCTTGAGGCATTACTGTAATGATTGAAGATGTAAAAAGTTCCTTTGATTCAATGAATACAGAGGAATAGTTTTTTCGACTTAAAAAAAGCCATCCATATAATATCATACACTGCACTGAAATGGTTATGGTTAAACATCGACATCCACATGGTGGGTAAGTGATTAATGAATTGAAATCAGCACGGATAATTATGTCATGAAATGGATCGATATCTATGAATTAGATTATATTATCTTCGTTGATATCGTTGAATTTTCAAGAAGAATGCTATTTCACTATTTCAACGTCACATTGATGCACTATACTTATCTTCATCTTCAGATTTTTTAATAAAGTTAAAAAAAACAATTGAAAGTTGCTTATAGATCACGCAATCTCCGTGTGGACCATATTAAGATCAAATCAAATGACAACGACGTAGGTAACAGAAAAACGAGTGGTAATTAGATGACTTAATTGCCTTTTCTGCAAACCCGAGCATTTTTCCATACTCTGCCTGGTTTGCAGAAGTAGCCCGCCTGAGGAGCGCAATGGATATCTTCTCTACACTTGCACAGTTTCTCCAGCGCGCACCCATCCTTCAAGACCTCCACTTTATGGCCCCCAATACCAAGAAGCGCATCAGTCCATTCGTTAGAGAAGAGCCCATCGGGATCGAGCCTCCTTTTCACCATTAAAAACTGCTGCAGATTCACAGTACTCTTCTCCGCCAATCCCTCGAACAAGTGACCTCCAGACTTTGCCCAGTGCAGACTCCCACCGTGCTTTTCTATAAGCATCTGTTCAATCTCTTGATAAACGTCCATGTTCCATGTCGGAACGTAGGCAAGCCGAGACCGATAGTAAATTATCTCAAATGTCACAACGTCCTCGGCCGGGCCTAAATAAGCCGACTCCGATTTCTTAACCGTCCGCATAACGATTCCCGACCCTTCGAGCGCACACAGAGCCTCGGGATTCAGAGCTCTGATCTTCTTCAGGTCAAGGATGGCCTCTCGAGCTCGCGAAAGGGGGACTCTGATTTCCAGATCGAATGTCAATCTTCCGCGCGCTCGCCTATCCCAGGAGCAGATGGTCTGGTTCTTGTCTACGATCTGCGTGGCCTTGCAGCTCGACTGTTTGTCGTGCTTTTGATGGTAGTCTTCACAACCGCCCGAGGCGACCATTCGATGGTTGAACCCGACGACGGGATACCCCGTGAAACTAATCTCGTCGTTCAGAAATCCGCCGCCAGTGTTGATTCGGTTGTTCATCGATGTCCCTGTAGTGTTACACAGCTTCTTTGAGTCTTCCGTTGCTTGAATGGCCTCGTCTGCATTCCCCCAAACAATCAATATAAGAATTCGAAAGATCTACATGAATATTTAATTGATAATATAACAACTCTCGACATTATATAAATATATCTAGACACTGTGTACTCACAGTTTGAAGCGCTTTTCTCGACATTAAAGACGGTGGTGGGCAGGTAAGAGGCCTGGTTGAGCCCATTGCCAGGCGTATCTACAGGAACTCTATCAATTTTTCCCATAAAGGCCTTCCCATGGCCAACATACCAGTAAACATTTGAAAACTCATATCCCTTAAGGAAGCTCTCTAGACGATCCTCTAATCTAGCGTCGTCCTCCAAGCTCAAGGAAACGGAGCGCTTGAACATGGGTTGCAGAGCGAAGGTAATCTTGGAGATGGCCCCCAGAGTTCCCAGAGCGAATCTGGCGGCCTTGAGATCTTCATCTTTTTCCGTCAATTCAATGACCTTGGCGTACCCCTGAGACGCGGGCACAGGGATAACCAAGCGCATGGCCACAACATATTCATTAATGGCGGAACCCTTGCCTACAAGGCCACTGCCGTGTGCCCCGGTGCTCACAGACCCGGCTGCTGTCACTCCGTCCCAGGAGGTGCAAGTGGGGAATGCCAAACCGGCTTTGGCGGCCACGTCCAGCACATCTCGGATAACGACGCCCGCCTCGACCGTGATCGTTTTCGCAGTTGGGTTAACGATTGGGGTGGATGCGTAGTCTCTGGTGCTGACAATGAGCCCTCCCTCCCCGACGCAGACGAGTCTGGTGTGGCTGTGAGCGAGACCGCTGACCACGTTAATTTTTTGGTTTCTCTTTACGGCCTGAGCAACAGCGGCCACAAGCTCCGCTTCCGTTTTGGGAAAGACAGAGGCGGCCGCCCTGCAAGGGGCCCGGTCTTCCCATAAGCCTTGGTTGTTGAAGATGGCACATTCCCCTCCTCCTCCTGGGCATACCACCGTGGGGGGAGAAATGCTGCAGCATTCGACGCCTGCTCTCTCCAAATAAACGAGGACCACGACGCACAGCCACAAGCTGATACGAGTGAGGAGAGCTTCCATAAGAGGCGCCATGGCCTGCTTGTTTGCTTGCTCCCGGACAATCTAACAATCCCTCTTTCTTACCGAGTTCTATCAATATCCTGGATTTTCAGAGTTTCATCAGATCCGGTCGGGTTCGTGATTTTTTTGGAAGTCAGTTGGATTGGGAGAAACCGATTGCAACCATCTACTATCATAAAGTTAAGTTCGTGTGATATCGTAGTTATTTAGCAATTTAACTTGTTTTACTTGTTAATAATTAATTATTATTATATGTAAATTAATATTTTTTATAATTGTTTATTTTAAATTTAAAAAGAAGGCGTTTATCTACTAATTATTACATATAATTAATATCTTTTTATAATTATTTATTTGAAATTAAAAAGAAAAAGTTATCACCCAAATTATAAAATATAAACTCCTATCAATATGATTCAAATTTTAAATTAATAAAAAATATAATTTATTAATTTTAAAAATATTATTATAATAATAAATAATTAATTGGTTGTAATTGACGTGCAACCTCGCACTTAATTGACGTGCCCTCGATCAGGGCCCACCTAGTGGCTCAATCCTCGAACACATGCTCCAGCTGGCTGCTCCCACTTGCCGTCTGGCTCCGACACGCGTGACCAATCCTCTTCCAGCCAGGCATATAGGATGACATTTATGGGTAGTCATTTGCATGGCCCTAGCTTAAATGGTCTCTAACGTGAGGATGCAGTCCGACTCTCTAAAGCGATGGGAGGAGTACCAAGTCATTTACGCAGGCAACTGCAAGTTGCAAATCCCACGTGTGGCTCACCTGTTCCCCACTCTGATGATGTGTGAAATGGTGATTCTGCCTGCTTCCCCCTCCATTCGCTCTCCCTCGACGATCCATGTGCAGCTCTGCAGCATTATGTTCAGCTCTATTGTTACCTTGACTCTGCGTGTTTCAGTGTTTCTCTCACGCACCATGACCCCGCTAAGAGGAACCCCAGCTCGGGGCAGAAGACATGGTTCTGGCAGGGAAGTTGAGCATCCTAGGAAGGATAAGGTAGTAAACAACGGTTATGATAGCACAGTTTCGGCCTCGGTTCAATCTCTTATCGAAGATTGGGAATCTGGTCAAGTGGCAGACTTCCTCGCCATGGGCAATTACGATAATCAAATTAATTTTTCCTGGTTGGTGATGAACATGCTTGGAAACTTGGTCGAAGAGGTTTTAGCGAACTGAACTGCTACAACTTCTTCCATCTTTGATATCATAGGTCTCTTGGTGCATTTGGACGCCAAATTGGCTAGCCTTGACGCTAGTTTGGCTGGAGGCAAATATTCGTTGGAGAGGTGCTCTAATATGCACAGGTGCCCCGCTTCGAACATCTCCAGGACTGACGTGGTTAGTGCGGCAACCACTTACCCTACTGGGTCTTCAACATTCACTCACCCAGGAGACCCATCCTCTTAGCCTCCTGCTTCATCCATTCTAGAAGATATGTTTGCAGGAATGGCAGGGAGTTCAAAATCCTTGCTAACCTCAACCTCAAGGTCGTCTTTGCATGACTCGGGTGCTTCCTCTAGCCAGCCATCGTTGCTCTCCAACTTCCTAGTGCCCTCCACCATAGATTTGTTGCACTTCAAACAGGTTCGCACGGCCACGGGGGAGGCTGCTCTAAGCGACAAAACGAAGCCTCTGGCACCCAAACTCCCTCCACATGGTTCGGAGGACAATTTCTTCGGTAGTTGTCCCATAGTCGAAGACAAAACGAGTCCCAACAAGGAAGAAGTGCCTGCACAAGATGACCGCCTCTAGCTCTCTCAGTTTTCTACAAAGGTTTTATCTTTTTTGTTAAAACATATGTTTTCTTGCTGGGTTATGATATCTAGTATAAATTGTATGTTCTCCAACGACGTCCAGCTCCTTGAAACTGGACAGCTTTCTCATGATATTTCGATGCTTGGCAATTTTGGACGTCCGCGTATATGGTTCCACAAACCTATACCGCCCAGGCCGACATTATGCCCTGTAATATTTTTTGTAATAAGTAATTAACTCATTTTAATTCAAATAGCAAAAAAGAAAATTATAAACTTAAGATACACCTATTGAAAAGATTAAAATAAAAATTTATATGCATAGATAATCCAAAGAATATAATTTTTTCTCTTAAATATCTTGTCAATCTTCAAATGATTAAAATAAAAATCTATTTGTTAGAGTGTTAATCCACCTTTAAGCACATTCATAACACATACATTACATAGAAGTTCAACAATAGCTTACACGTCACTTATAAAAATTGAACGGTAGAGAAGATAACATTTATTCCTTCCAACCACCCAAGCTATAATCAATGAACAATCTAAAATTTGTTTCAATCAAAATTTATTTCATATAATTTTTATGAAATTCAACCTTAAATTTATTAAAATTAAAATCGCACATATTGACTACGAAAATCAAATAAACAATTTGAAAAACTTAATGGAACGTATACATTGCATACCGACAATTTCCATCAAATAAATAGTGTTACAGAAGTATCGTTCCTTTGTACGACACTGCATTCAAAGGCCCAAAATGAAATCAAAATTTCAAAATGACATGCGCTGAAACATATATTTTCAATTACTGTAAGTTTATGTCTAAGTCAAATGAAACGTTTTCGAATCTCTTAGCCATAAATGAAATTTATCTGATTTGTTGAAAATTTTTCATTGACAATAAATTTATTAAAAAAACGTGATTCGTGACTCGTGAGTGTTCAGACTAAAGTGGAAAATAAAATGTGAAGACGGTTAAGCGATCCCATTCATTCCCTGTAAGTTAAGCGATCCCCTCTATCCCGGGACAAGCTAAGGGAAAACACCATTCAACGTAAAGGTATGCAAGAAGTGTTTGGAGTGGTGATTTAGTAATTTTGATGAATTTAAATTTTAGTTGAAATGCAATTTTGTTTTGATTTTGTATAATTTTAATTATTTAGATAATATTTTTTGTTTTAGTTTTTAGTGGACGATCAATTATAATTATTATTAAAAACAATTATACACAAAATTTTCATCATTAAATTCAAAATTAGATTTTCAAATAAAAATAAATTTAAAAAACTAATAAATGAACATTCCACTCCACTAGGCTTATGATGTAATTACAATCTCTAATATGGATGAAATCGTACTGCAATCATGACCATTGGATGATTTGAATGGAATTATGGAACACCCTTCCATCTTCAACTTTAGGCCGGTCTTGTAATGAATGGAAGGTTGGAATATTATTGAAGAAAAGCATAACACATTCAATGGAATCTTTCATTTTGTTTTCCAAGAAAGGCATTATCACAATCTTGATGACTTGTGTGCATGTGGTGGGCCCCTCTTTATTGTTTACCGGCCTTAGTGGTCTACGGTACCATAAAGTAATGTTTTGGAAAGCAAAGCAAATTGCTTCATGTGCTAATGAGATAGGTATTTTTCTTTTAATGTTGCACATATTTATTTAAATATAAGGACAAAATGTACAAAAATAACTTTGACCAGAGGAGGTATTACGTGGTGAAGCCACTACCCAAGCCTCTAAAAAACGGAGGGTCATCTATGAAAACTAGAGATGAAATTGTTTATGACGATAAGACTAGCAGAGTACCAAGTTTTAGACAACGTAATAGACATATACATAGTTACAAGTTTCAAATTAAAAAACAGACAGAGACATAACTAGACTTGACAATTCTTGCAAAAAAACCTGAAACGATAAGTCGTTTTTGTAGATGAAGAGAGCATGCTTCAGGATGCGGGGTTTTCCTCGATGATGGGGCAACCGCATCTTTCCTCTTGCGAGGGGCTGGACGTGTTGGTGGCTGCCTCTGGAGTGGATTGAGGTTGTTGTTGCTGCTGTTCTGGCTTCTGTCCAACCATGTTCTTCAAACGTTTCAAGAGCGGCTCCATTATCGAAGGGACGGGGAAAGGCGGTCCTGGTGGAGCCGCAATCGTACTGGCGTCCCACGAAATACATCCTAATGCACTACCATTGCCACCTCCCTCAAGACCGACATGCACTATGCCTCTTGTTGCACTCCCGCTGCCACCTCCCCCAAGACCACCATGCCTAGCATGGCCAAACGTGCCTTTCCAGGTGAACGTATTGTCCAAGGCTGAGAGCTGAGAATCAATTTCAGCCATTCTGGATTTCATTGCGAGAACAAAGTCACAGGCGTCTGACCAGTTGCGAATCATATCTTCAACCAGATTGCATAACATATTTTTAGCAAGCCAGCAGTGATTTACCTGGCTTCCTCCCTACCCAGAAGCAAGTCGCTAGTTGAGGACCCTCCCCTCTCAATCTTCAAAAAGGATGCGGACCTGAGGAGAGATATGGTTTTCATAATCTTCAGTGATTTGCAGGCTACACCCTCGCTGGGATTTGCCCCTGCCAGAGCTAGCACGACGCGACGTTCCCCTTTGTCTCAAAATGTTTATTAGACAAAACCTCGACTGAAGGAGAAGGAGAGCGTGGAGGTCACTGGAACCTGCAAGATGAGCCCTGCAAACATACCCCAGCCAAACAAAGGCGCCACCTTGAGGCGGAGGCCAAACTCCGAAGCGCTCAGTGAACCCAGAATTGCTCAGAGCTGAGCCTATCCCAGCCAAGATGGTGAAACAACTCTCCATGGCGAAGATAACCCCCATCTGACCTGCCCATGTACTTACGTGCTTTGAATGACTCTACGATGCCATGAAAGCTTAGGAGGAGGACAGGGTGTCGCCACCCTTCGTCGCAGGTGTCGAAGAGACTTATAGATCTTCTCCCACGCGTGAGGAACGTCGAGAGGTCTTGGAGGTAATGATGGCATGATTGATGGACGTGTCGGGCTCATGTTGCTCACCATGTGGAGGGTGTAGTGGCCTATGTGTGCGCGTTGACAGCCTGCTGCCCTGTCACCCGCATTCGGGAGAGATAGGTATCCGTCTTATTTATATCTCTATTTTCTATTTCCATGCTTTTCAAGGCTTTCTAGAACTTTTGGGGAGTTTCCTTTCTAGAATTTTTTTACGGTTTCATTCTTAATTGATGGACCCGACTTTTTCATGAAGAACCTCACGATACTACCATCATCAACACTCTCTCTTAGCTAGGGAGGTATCATCATGTTGGAACACATTTGGATATCATCTGAGCATCACGACTTATCTTGAACATCTCATCACCATAAGAAAGATCTTCAACACAACTTACTCCATCAAGGAGCATCATGAATCAACTCAAGTCATTCCATTGAGGAGGATCATGGAACTACACAAATCAATCCATTGAGAATTGTCATACTCAACTAAATGTCAAGGAGCACAATAGATCAAATCAACTTAGTTCGTCGAGGAGGATCATGAAACTACTACACAAATCAATCCATTGAGAACTGTCATGCTCAACTCAATGTCAAGGAGCACACTGAGATTAACTCAACTCAGCTCGTCGAGGAGGATCATGAAACTACACAACTCAACTAGTCGAGAAGTATCATGCTCAACTCAGTCCGTTGAGGAGAAAAATAGATCAACTCAACTCAATCCGTCTAGGAGTCATCTCAAGACTAATCTCCTCACTCCGTCACATAATGTCTAGGAGAATGCACTGCCCCACACTGAGTCATTCACCCCAAGCCAAGTCACATGGCTAACACTAGAGGGATTCCCCATGCTCAACCTCTAGGAGGATAGTGTGTGCAACTAAGGACTAGTCTTCCCACCCTGTAATACCTCGGTTTTGACCCCATGGTATCGAATTGTACATGATGTATATGTTATGAGAATCATGGCAAGGAGGTCAAGGCCCTGCCAGTGATTTCATGTTCTATTTATAGGTGGTCAAGGTTGATGCCTATGGTTATTGTGATGGTCATGCATAGTATATTTTGAATATCATGTAAATGCACAATTTAATAAATACCACTGCTAGCTATAGAACTGCTACGTGAAAGAGATGGGGGCATGATTTCACAAGGAATAGGGAGGGGAATTAGTCAAACCCCCTAAGCCAATAGGATGTGACCAGATGCCAATGGGGAAACCCATGAACCCTTAACTACCTTTTGTCCTCTGTCCTCAAACATTCATTTCTTCCAGAAGTTGGTTGAGGCACTTAATGCCTTGGGCAGAGAAAGGCATGGTAGTCCAATTGTGTGTCTGAGCAAACCTGCAAGTTTGTAGCTGCATTCTTGCTTCTGAAGCAAGAAAACCCTAGATTGCGTGCCCAGAATAGTTTCTCGTGGGTCGTGTTGAGAGTTTGGGGGATTATTCTTCCATCCCGCGGTTATGGGGATTCATTACGCTCACTCACTCACACGTTGTTTATCCCTGATCCTGTAGTTGCGATTGTTCACTGGTGTGTAGCGTGATCCTATGTTTATTCACTGTCTGGAACCGTGGAACTGGTTTTTTGCAAGTATTTTCCTTTTCTAAGAAGTTGGGTGCTGTGTTACAAGGATTCTCTGTGTTACAGAGCGGTATGAGACCTTGTTTTTCTTTGTGTTATAGTGTGAAGCCGGTGTGTTGTGTTTCCATGTGAATTGTTGTGATTTGCACGCTGGTTTGGGTTTGAACTGTATGGAAGACTAAGGAGTGGAAGAGAAGATGAATGGGCTTGATAAACCTAGTGCAGAGAGGAACCTCATGAAAAGGTAAGAGTGGCTGGTAAATCTTCACTTCATGCCCTGAAGAGCACTAGAAGGGAAGGCATAGCCCGAGGGACTATGGAGCAGAGAAGAGGAACCTTCCTTGTGTTGGGTGTGTAGGTAATGTGGATGCCAGGCCAGATAGATATTGTGGAGGTGTCCCTAGCTCTTGAATGAGCCACTAGCTTAGTAATTCTACTTTTCAAGTGCCTTAGCATCCTGATAAACCCAATTGGATATTGGCTTGGCTGTGTCTTGTTGTGTTTTGACCACATGTAATCCTTGGATGGACAGCCTGAGAAACCCAATGTGAATGGAGTGCTTGATAAACCCATATGTTGGCTTGGATGGTCCTTATTGTGAAAGTTGGCTTGATTGTGAATAGTCTAATAAACCCAACTGTATGTTGGCTTGGCTGAGTAAGCCTGATAAACCCAGCAGTGTTTGGCTTGTAAGCCTGCGGCCTGATAAACCGAACTTGGTGTTGGCTTGGCTGAATAGTCTGATAAACCCAACTAGAGGTTGGCTTGACTGTGTGTGATATGATTTGGCTGTGTGTAAGTTTGTTGTTCCCTAGTTCCTTATGGAAGTCATGCCCAGCTTAGGGATGGCAGTTGTGTTGAGAGATTGATGAACAAAACTGGCCTATGGTTGGGTGGAATGTTGCACCACATAGCTAGTTGTGGGACAAATCCATCATCAAGATAAGTATCTTTGTTATTTTTCTATGCAATGTAGTTTCTTATGAATGAATGACTGAATGAATGAATATGATGAATGCTTGAAATATTTTAGTAGAGTTTACTGTGATGAATGTTCTTGCATTTGCATTGTTTGTGCCTTGTATGTTTTATGCACTTTTTCCTAAATTCATGGAGGTTGGAAGCCTATTACAGAGTCAGAATGCTTCTGACTTAGCATTTATGCCCCTTGAAATCCACTTGGGGAAGGTGAAAGGCAAAAATCGGAAAAGAGTAGTAGAAACAAGGTAGAACATGGGTTTTCCGCACCCTGGGATCCTCTTACAGAAGGCGGAGGGCGGAAGAGGAAAAGTGTAGAAAAGTTCTAAGGCAACGTTAACTTTCCGATTTCATAAGTCCAAGGTCAGAAAGCGGAATTCGGAAGTGCAGGAAAGGCTAAGGTCGAAAGCTAAGTTTTATGATTCCCGAGTTTCGGGCGGAATGCGGAAAGGCGGAAGGCGGAAAATTGGTCAAAGGTTTCCGTCGAACGTTAATTTTATGATTTCTGAGTTCCCAATGGAAGACGAAAAGGAGAAAGGTGGAAAAGTGACCAAAAGTTTTCATCGAATGTTAATTCTCAGATTTCCGAGTTCCGAGTGAAAGGAGGAAAAGTGGCCAAAGGTTTCCGTCAAACGTTGATTCTCTAATTTCCGAGTTCCGAGTGGAAGGTGAAAAGGTTGTCAAAGGATTATGTTGAACATTAATTGTCCAATTTCCGAGTTCCGAGCGGAAGGAAGAAATGTGTCCAATGGTTTCCGTCGAATGTTAATTCTCCAATTTCCGAGTTCCGGGCGAAAGGCAGAAAAGTGGATAAAGGATTCCGTCGAATGGTAGTTCTCCTATTTCTGAGTTCCAGGTGGAAGGCATAAAGGCGGAAAGGCAGAAGGGCGGAAGGTTAATGTTTCCGTCATGTTTTGCGTTCCAAATTTCAAGTTCGGCAGGGCAGAAGGCGGAGTGCGAAAAGGACAACTTTAGTGCGAAAATGGTGTTTTCGATCACAGAAGAGATATGTGAAGGGCAGAATGACTGTTATACTGATTTCTGAGCCTGAGAATGAATGTTGAAGAATGTGTTAACGACAATGCCCTGTGTTTTGAAATAAGAACAAGGTTCTTTAGCAAATTTTTTAAATTATCCGTATTATGGGGTATGGGGACGTTACATTGTGGTATCAAAGCTGTTGGTTGCAACACGAGGGCCTAAATGGGCCAAGTTACATAGTTAATAGAGCTATTGGTTACAACAATGGGCCTAGATGGGCCAAGTGAACAATTGGTAAGTGCTTTTGAATTCTGAGATTGTCTAATAGTGTGTTTGATTAACACATTTTTGCAGAGTCATAGAGCAGTTGGGAAAAGTTGGTTGGCATGGCCATGAGAACCTACTGCATGAACGATGTACAAAGTCCATGTGAGCACGGGGAATATGCTATGGGGGAAAATGTCCGAGTTGGAAATGCCGAGACATAGTCTAATGGAAGAAGATATCAAGATGCTACCCCAGACATTGCAACCACCATGAGAAGCCTGATTAAAGCTCAAGAAGAGTAGCATTAGTTGAATGCCTCCATGTTGCAGAGTTTGACAGACATCCAAAGGAGGATGAGCTCTAGGTGTCATGCAGTACATCCAGAAGGAGGTAAAATCAATGCTAGAAGAAGAAAGAAATCTTCTAGTGGGTCATCTGACTCTGAAGGATCCATTAGGGGTTCAAGCTCTTCATATCACAGAACAGCTCACGAGATGAATTTAAGAAGGAAATGTCGCTTACCTTTAATGGTGAGATAAATACTCGTCAGGAAGTTGAAGCTTGGATTCTTGGGATGAAGAAAGATTTCCAAGTCCAAGATTACTCAGGAAATATGAAGGCTAGGGTAGCCATATTCAATCTGAATGACAGAGTATCCATATGGTGGGAGCGCTTGTCACATGCCCCAATTTGCAAAACAATTTTATGTTTTTGAGGAACATTATGTTATATTTTTATGTTAAAGTTTGTAATTAATGACCAAGTGGGATCAAGGATAGTTTAGTGTATTGCTGAATATTTTATTAATAAATAAATGAAAGATGAGACAATAGCTTAGGGGAGCAGTTAAATGAGTGTTTTACTGGTCACTTGGTGTTGGAGACTGAGTTGAGAGAAAATTGACATGTGGCAGCATCCTCAAACTACGTCTAGTTGTTGTAGGTGGCAACTTCCCTATTTTTGTGGTCATGATTCCTCAAGAAAGTGGAACAGGAGCAGGTGGCTCATTAAGTAAAAACTGACCCAAAAGACCTAGGCATGCTAATAAAACTTCCCATTGAAGACAACTGAGGCTGCTCATTCTGGATTTGTGATCATTCTGAGTGAATGAAGTGCACATGTGAATTCGATGGAGGGGACTAGCTGAAGTAAGTTTGAGGGGATAAGTGCTGAAGACTGAACTAGTGTAGCTATTCTAAGCTGAGTTCATACTGCTTTAAGCAGAACTGAGTTACTGCTGAACACTCAGTGGAGTTGCAGATGATTTTAAGACTACACCTCTCACCCAGTACTCTACCAGGTGGACCAGGAGACAAGCTCGAGGGTCCTGAGAATTGTAGTCCAGCTCTTCTCCAGGAGTTGGTTGGGAGGAACAACCTCCTTAAGCTATTCTCACCTCATCTATACTTCCAGATATTGCTTAGTTTAGTTATTTTATTTATTCACTGTATCTGGAAAGTTTAAGAGTTTTCATTAATATAGTATATTGTCATTTTATTTCTGTTAGGGATAAATAGGAGAATTATATATGCTGTAAAAATTAGTAACTAGCTAGATTAGGGTAAATCAATAAAGAAATTTTTGAGTTAATTGATAGATAGAAAAAATTACCTAAACTGTATTTTTCCACACCTTTTGCAAGGCACTACTCTAGTACAGTAGGTTTATTTATTTCAAATAAGTAGATTCAATAAAATATGAATGCAGATGCAAATGAATACTATCTACATGATTTTGTAAAATTATTTATAGAACTTTAGCTGTATTTGTGTTATCTACTTAAAGTATTTAAATAAACTAAATAAAGATAGAAGAACAAGTTTAAATAATACACACTAGTATGTATAATATTTTATACAGTAAAACTAGTAAAGTTACATATTATAAACCTAATATGTAAACCTAAATAAATAATATAGGAATAGTAAAATACTTAAACTAGGTTTAACTTAGTAAAACAGTAATTTAGATTAAATAATTACTCAGTTAGTTCATTTATGAGAACATGTAAACTAGGTTTACTGAAAACAAAAATACTAGCTCTATAAACCATTAAAAATAATTAGGTTTTACAAAAGATCTGTTCTTTCACAACTCAATAAATTCAAAATTTATAATACCAAAACCTAGCTATATATTCCAGAAATTACAGAAAATAAATACATTTATTTAATAATTTCCAGAATTTATTGCAGTATTATTAATTTTGCTGCTATCAAAATATTTCTTTACCAAAGGTCTTCAAATCTTATTCCTTTAACTAAGAAACAAATTTCCTTCCTGATCTATTTAACCCTAACCATCAAAATTTAAATAACAATAATAATAACTAAAATAAACAAAATATACATAATTTTAGAATAAACAGAGATACTGCAAATTCCACTTAAGCTGTGAAAATCCCTTTAATATTAAAAACAAATTGAACATACATACTTGGCCTATGGACTTTTACAATTTTTGTCAAGGCTTAAATCCTGAGCAAAAGTTTCTTAATATAACAGAGTTCTTAAAATCCAAAAACAACCATCTATCTTCGGCTACGAATTCCCTTTACCAAAACGAGAAGTGCTGTAAGTACAGCCATCAAGTCTTATTTTAAAAACCCAAACAAATCCGCATCTAACAACGCATTGGAATGATAGTAAAAGTGACGGCTTAAAGCCAGATTGCAAACTTTACTCTTATAAGTTCGTCATGGCTGAAAAGACCCGAAAATACTTCCTTAAGTCTTGGTTGAGCGAGCCCCAGTTCATCCATTACAAACAACCACTAGGGTTTTTAAAAATAGAAATTAAAAAGAACAAACAGAGCAATTAATGACCACGGCTGAACTAACAACCACAACACACGACAATGCCATCAATTTCCACCTTCCAATTTGTGTAGGAGAAAACCCCAGGTGAAACCGAGGATTACCAGTTTTAGAGCCTTCACGAAAGCCGTGTTGTTGGAGTTAACAGTATTTCGAGCCACCATGAAAGAGCCTGCACAAACAAAATCAAAAGAAGATGAAGGTTAATACATAATTCCATAAATAAAATAAAATTATACTTTTTCAAACCAGTAAAACAATTGAAATTCTTACCAAGGGCACAACGCAGCTGCTGGATGTTGCAGTCTCACCCTAGCCTCCCTCGTGAGCTTCACAAGCTGAAGTGGAAGCCTGTCAACATGAAAATACACTGTGTGTAGTATTCAAAGGTGGAGTCTCAGGCCACGACGAGGTAATACCAAACCCTCGTGGAGGAAATGAACAGTAAAAAAGAACTCAACTTACACAGTGAACAACCCTAATGCGCTCTTTACAAACATAGTGTTCCAACTCTCACAGTAAAACAAAGGTGAAGACAACCCAAACCCTTATTACTCCTTACACAGTCAGAATCACCTCACGACAACAGTAAGTTTCACGCTCGCTTCTTCTACGCAGAGCATGAAAAACAATAATGCAGAGGAGCTTGATATAGCTCATGAAGCTTGTGTGCAAACAATGGAAGGACTGGCGACAAGCATGGCAGCCACGAGCTCATAGCTCGACCACTCCATAGCCAAAGACCAAGCAAATGCAATGTTAGGGTTAAGACAAGCCTTATCTTACCTCCAAAGTCAACACAAAAACCTAATCATCAACCAACATCCACGTGTCCTCCGAAAATAATTTACAAATTATGGGTATCGAGCTATAGTTCGAGAATCTCGTTTTAAATCCTGCATAATCATTAGGGTTGCAAGTCAAACCTTATAAAATCATTGCATAAGTATATTATCCGTGTTTGATTTCTTGTTTCAATAATCAAAGAGGCTTTGTGTTAGGTGTTCTTTTACACTAGGGTTTTGTGCATAGTTCAACTATAGCCTTAACATATATATGAGTCCCTCATTTTAATTAATGCCTACTATTTACAATAGTAGTTTACAATTCAAAGGAAGATAAACTAGTTACATGAAAATACCTAATCATAAGAATCTTGGAGTAGGGATTAGTATGATAATACATTTATAAATTACAATATACTTATTGTAATTGAGAGCTCATATAAAACAAGGTTTTATATACAAGAAAACTAAGTAATAATACATGATTTAGAAGAATCACTAACTTAAAATGTTTAAAGTTCATAAGGAACTCAAACATATATGAACAGTAACATATTCCAATCACTAACGACAAATATGAAATTATGGTTGCAAGTATGTTTAACATATCCTCTCATTTATAGTCTTCTTAGACCACTATGTTTTAATGACAGAAATAGAACTGTCCTTATTATATACCATCTCAAAATGAAATATAAGTCTATAACTGAAATTACAAGAAGGAAGATTAATAGATCAAGTACTGTGGTGGTAAACTTAACTGCACTAAACCCATTCTTTCACAATAGTGTTATTACATTCATTTATGCAGTTTAAAAACTTTAGAAATACCAACAATACCTTTTACGGGGTCAAGCTGCAAACAAACATTTTTACTAGCATTTTATCCTATGCTAGTTGAGTATTATTCTCAATCTAGAAATTTTTACTGGTAACAAAATTGGTTACCTGTTTAGAACCTGTAAAAGAAGCATCACTCCACTGCATTTACTGTAAGCTAAGTAAGCCCCGATCTCATCTAAGATTCTTTCCTACTTGACAAAAGAAAATAATAACACACAGCATCAGATTAAGATGAAGTTTCCTTTCTTGCCTTATAAAACATAAACTGATGTGTTTAACATCCCTAACATAGAACTTTAAGATAAACTATTAATTTATATAAAATTTAAGAAATATAATGCTCATTGATAATTATTACTGTTTGAGTAACCGTTAAGAGTTATTAGTTCATTGGAAATTACATCCTTGAACATTTTATGTTACATGAAAATTTTTAAATTCTTATGAATTTTTGGGTTATAACATGTGGTGTCAGAGCACAAGGTTCAGACACTAGGCTTGAATGTGGCTCAACTTGCATAAAGAAAATAGTAGATTTAAAACATGTATACTAATTTTTACTTTTCTTTTGAATTACACTACAGAGAATTTTTCTGAGTTAATTGCAGGTATGGAAGGATTGGAAGAATATGCAGATGAGGAGTCCCCATTTATTGAACGAAGTAATTCTAAAAGAGAACCTATACAAGAAGAAATAACTAATAACTCTTCTGAATTATTACAAACAGTCAAGGAACTAAGAACAGAGATGGAAACGGTCAAAAATGAAAATGAGAAAATTCTGAGAGCTCAGGAGGAGCTAAATCATATTTTAATGGAAAGATTTCAGAATGAAGAAAAAGATAAATGAACTGAGTCTGAAGATATGCCTTATCAACATAAAGATAAAAAGTCTAAACAATTTAAAATCGAAAGTAGCTCATCTTCTAAGGTTTATGGCGATACACATAAAAAGAATTATCAATATGCTAGTGATAGTAGCGAAGATAATCATCATACAAGAAAGATAAAGTTTAAACCTTACGAAGAAATCTTTGGAGAATTCAAGAAAATTAAGCCACAAACCTTTAATGGTGAAACTGAGAAGGGAGAAGAGGTTGAATCATGGCTGTCTGGGATGAATAAATATTTTCAAATTTATAATTACTCTAATCAGCGGAAAGCCATAATGGCTATTCATAACCTCACTGGGAAGATGAATATTTGGTGGAAGGACCTAAAAAGAGTAAAAGGCATTAGGGAGAAAAACATTAACTGGAGCACGTTTAAGAAATATTTTAAGAAGAAATTTTTGTCTGAACAGTACTACGAGGAGCGGGCTAAGGAATTTTATGAATTAAAACTGGGAACAATGAGCATGAAAGAACTAAACAGAAAATTTCTAAGTCTGCTCAGATATGTGCCTTATATTGTGGATGAGAAGCCTAAGGTATATCGGTTCCTAATATGCTTACCCTATCATATAAAAGACAGAATTGAGTATGACAATCCAAAAAATTTAGAAGAAGCAATGAGAAAGGTGAATTTCTGTTATGAACAGAATCACAAAAAGGAAAGTACGACAAACTGGAAGGCTAAAAGAGCTAATAATTTTGAACAGAGGAATAAAGGTTTTGTACCTAATCGAAATTTCAAGAATAATAACACATGAAACTTTCCTAATAAAAATTTCCAAGGGAGCAAAAGTAATTCACAGATAAATCCAAATGGTCAAAGAAATAAAGAATCTATTAATAATCACAGTAACTATATCAAGAATTTTGAACGAAAGGAACCAGTAAAGTGCTGGGAATGTAATGGTCCTCATTATGCATCAGTTTGCCCCAACCAAAAGAAGATTGTTAGCAACATACATACGATATAGGAGGAGATGACTGTCGGTGATCTAGAAAGGACGATGTTTAGGATCAATGCAGCACTGGAGAACAGGAAGGCGGATTACCAAACTTCCATGGTGGAAGTGGAAGGTAAGCTGAATCAAATACCTATATCTACTTTAATTGATCCAGGGGCTAGTTTAAGCTATATTTCTCCTGATTTAGTAGAAAAGTGTAAGCTATAAGTAGAAAAGTTTGCAAAGTCTTGGTTAGTCCAGTTAGCTATTGGTGCAAAGAGAAAGGGGACCAGTTTTGTTAAGAATTGTACTATAAAAATGGATCAGTTTGAAACCTCTGTTAAGCTTAATGTTTTACCCTTATGTTCTTATGATATGTTAATTGGTATGGATTGGTTAGAACAACAAAGGGTAGTCCTGAACTATTTTGATAAAACATTTACTTGTGTAAATAACGATGGAGAACTAATAAATGTAAAAGGAATCCCTAGGAAAACAGCTGTAAGACAGATTTTTTCTTTGCAACTTAAGAGAGTTATTTCGGAAGGCCTGTAAAGCCATTGCTGTAATAGTAATTAATGAAAAAAATAATAATAACAAAGAGAAATAAAAACCATAAGATATTCTGATCCTGAGGGAGTATTCGGATGTATTTCTGGGACTGCCTCCGAAGCGGGAGTTAGACTTTACTATTGAGCTGGTACTTGGTGCAATGCACAGCTCAAAAGCCCCTTATCGGATGAATATACTGAAATTAAATGAACTAAAGTCGTAGTTAAAAGAACTCATTGATAAGAATTATATTAGACTCAGTGTGTCTCCCTGGGGAGCACCTGTTATTTTTGTTAAGAAGAAGGACAGAACTCTACGATTACGTATAGATTATCATCAACTAAATAAAATGACTATCAAAAGTAGATATCCGTTACCCCACATAGATGATCTGTTTGATCAGCTACGTGGAGCAACATTATTCTCGAAGATTTATTTACGATCTGGTTACCACCAGGTCTGAATCAAAGATGAAGACATCTTTAAAACAACTTTTAGGACCGGGTATGGTCATTACGAGTTTGTTGTTATGTTGTTTGGTCTTACTAATGCCCCAACTATTTTTATGTGTCTAATGAATAATGTAATGCATAAATACCTTGATAAGTTTGTGGTCATATTCATTGACGACATCTTAATTTACTCAAAGTCTGAAGAAGAGCATAAAGAACATTTAAAAATTGTCTTACAAGAGTTACAAGAACATCAAATCTATGCAAAATTTAGTAAATGTGATTTCTTTAAGGATAAAATACAGTATCTGGGTCATGTGGTGACTAAAGAAGGAATTTCTGTTGATCCTGAAAAGATAAAGGCAATCAAAGAATGGCTAGTCCCAAAAGATGTAACTGACCTACAATCATTCATGGGGATTACTGGCTATTATCGAAGGGTTTTCAAAAATTGCAAATCCCATAACTTCCTTACAAAAGAAAGGGAAGAAATTCAAGTGGAGTCAAAAGTGTGAAGATAGTTTTAAAAAATTAAAAACGTTATTAACCACCATACCAATCTTAAGAATTGCTGACCCTAATAAAGATTTTATAATATGTACTGACGCATGCAATGACGGTTTAGGCGGAGTTTTAACTCAGGAAGGACACATCATTGCTTATGAGTCTAGGAAGCTGAAGATTCATGAGAAAAATTGTGCGACTTATGACTTAGAATTGGCTGCTATCATACATGCCTTAAAAATGTGGCGTCATCATTTAATTGGAAGAAAGTTTATATTAATGACAGATAATAAAGGGTTAAAATATCTGTTGGATCAACCTAACTTAAACGCTAGGAAAGCTAGATGGCTAGCTTTCCTCAGCAAATACGATTTTGAAATCCAACATATTAAAGAAAAGGAAAATAAGGTTGCTGATGCTTTAAGTAGAAATGCAAAAATGAATTTTACAGCTGCAATCAACACCTATAAAACAGATTTAGAAGAACAACTAGAAGAAAGAATAGGACAAGATGAAAATCATCGAAATTTACAAGCAAAGGTAAGAGAAAATTCAATTGAAAGTTTAAGTACAGGGTATAGTTTAAGTGAAAAAGGATTATTATTATATAAAGATAGACTATACGTACCTAATGTACCTAAGATTAAGTTGTTGATTTTAAACGAAATTCACAAAACTCCTTATTCAGGGCATCCAGGTTATCAGAAAACTATAACTATGCTAGGAAAGGATTATTTTTGGCCAAACATGAAAAGTGAATTGGCAGAATACATTGCTAAGTGCTTTGAATGTCAGCAAGTAAAAACTGAACATCAACATCCAACTGGGTTACTTCAGCCATTACCTATTCCTAGCTGGAAGTGGGAGCCAATCAACCTTGATTTTATCACCGAACTACCTAGAAATCAAAACTTCAATGACTCAATAATGGTAGTTGTTGATAAATTGATCAAGTAAGCTCATTTTATACATGTAAAACTACTTATAAAGTTGCAAATATTGCTGATATTTTCTTAAAACAAAATTTTTGTTTATATGGAATACCTAAAGTAATAATTTCAGATAGAGACCCTAAGTTTACGGGCAACTTTTGGAAGTCTTTGTTTAAAGGATTAAATACTACATTAAACTTCAGTACCTCTTTCCATTCTCAGTCAGATGGACAGACTGAAAGAGTAAATCAGGTATTGGAGGATCTGCTCAGAATGTATGTAAAAGAACAACCAGGTAAATGGGAAGATTACTTACACCTGGTAGAATTTGCCTACAATAATCACTACCAAGCCTCAACAAGATATAGTCCTTTTAAAATTTTGTATGGTAGGAAGTGCAATACCCCAATCTCATGGAGTAATCCAGTTGACAGGATAGTATTAGGACCTGAATTATTAAAAGAGATGGAGTTAATTGTAAAACAGGTACAAGGTAACTTGAAAGTTGCGCAAGATCGACAAAAAAGTCAAGCAAATCTTAAACGAACTCAAAAGGAGTTTTAGGTAGGTGAACATGTCTTTATTAAGGTGAGACCTAAAAAGAGTTCTCTGAGGTTAGGAAGTTTTGTTAAGTTAGCACCCTGATATTGCGGACCTTTTGAAATACTGTCCAGAATAGGACAGGTAGCATATCAGTTAGCTTTACCGCCAAACTTAAAGGTTCACAATGTTTTTCATATTTCTGTATTAAAAAAATATGTACATGATGCTACTCATGTTATTAACAAAAATGATGTGCAAGTGGAGCCCGAAGAAGATTTTCTGGTGGAAACAGATTGTATCCTCGAAAGGAGGGAGATCTCGCTTCAGAATCGCACTATTGGTCAGGTGAAGGTGCAATGGAAGCACCTTAGTCCAGAAGAAGTCACCTGGGAATTGGAAAGTCATATGCGGGATGCATATCCAATTCTATTTCATGAAAATTCTGAGGACAAAGAATAAATAACATCGATGATGATGTTATAAATTAAGGGGGTGTGTATGTCAGATGCCCCAATTTGCAAAACAATTTTGTGTTTTCGAGGAACATTATGTTATATTTTTATGCTAAAGTTTGTAATTAATGACCAAGTGGGGTCAAGGATAATATAGTGTATTGCATAATATTTTATTAATAAATAAATGAGAGATGAGACAACAACTTAGGGGAGCTGTTAAATGAGTGTTTTACTAGTCACTTGGTGGAGAAGACTGGGTTGAGAGAAGATTGACATGTGGCAGCATCCTCAAACTACTTCTAGCTATTGCAGGTGGAAACTTCCCTATTTTTGTGGTCATGATTCCCCAAGAAAGTGGAACAAGAGCAGGTGGCTCATTAAGTAAAAACTGACCCAAAATACCTAGGCATGATAATAAAACTTCCCATTGAAGACAGCTGAGGCTGCTTATTCTGGATTTGTGATCATTCTGAGTGAATGAAGCGCACATGTGAATTCGATGGAGGGGACGAGATGAAGTAAGTTTGAGGGGATAAGTGCCGAAGATTGAACTAGTGTAGCTATTCTAAGCTGATTTCATACTGTTGTAAGCAAAACTGAGTTACTGCTGAACAATCAGTGGAGTTGCAAAGGATTTCAAGACTACATCTCTCACCCAGTACTCTACTAGGTGGACTAGGAGACAAGCTCGAGGGTCCTGAGAATTGCAGTCCAGCTCTTCTCCAGGAGTTGGTTGGGAAGAACAACCTCCTTAATTTGTTGTCACCTCATCTATACTTCCAGGTTTTGCTTAGTTCAGTTATTTTATTTATTCATTGTATCTGGAAAGTTTAAGAGTTTTCATTAATATAGTATATTGTCGTTTTATTTCTATTAGGGATAAATAGGAGAATTATATATGATGTGAAAAATAGTAACTAGCTAGATTAGGGTAAATCAGTAAAGAAATTTTTGAGTTAATTGATAGATAGGAAAAATTATCTAAACTGTATTTTTCCACACCTTTTTCAAGGCAGTGCTCTCGTACAGCAGGTTTATTTATTTCAAATAAGTAGATTCAATAAAATATGAATGCAGATGCAAATGAATACTATCTACATAATTTTGTGTAAAATTATTTATAGAAGTTTAGATGTGTTTGTGTTATCTACTTAAAGTATTTAAATAAACTAAATAAAGATAGAAGAACAAGTTTAAATAATACACACTAGTATGTATAATATTTTATACAATAAAATTAGTAAAGTTACATATTATAAACCTAGTATGTAAACCTAAATAAATAATATAGGAACAGTAAAATATTTAAACTAGGTTTAACTTAGTAAAACAGTAATTTAGATTAAATAATTACGCAGTTAGTTCATTTATGAGAACATGTAAACTAGGTTTACTGAAAACAAAATACTAGCTCTATAAACCATTAAAAATAATTAGGATTTACAAAAGATCTGTTCTTTCACAACTGAATAAATTCAAAATTTATAATACCAAAACCTAGCTGTATATTCCAGAAATTACAGAAAAAAAATACATTATTTAAAAATAACATTCTCAATCCTATTTCCAGAATTTATTGTAGTATTATTAATTTTGCTACTATCAAAATATTTGTTTACCAAATGTCTTCAAATCTTATTCCTTTAAATAAGAAACAAATTTCCTTGTTGATCTATTTAACCCTAACCATTGAAATTTAAATAACAATAATAATAAATAAAATAAACAAAATATACATAATTTTAAAATAAACAGAGATACTGCTAATTCCACTTAAGCTGTGAAAATCCCTTTAAATATTAAAAACAAACTGAACAAAAATAGTTGGCCTACGACCTTTTACAATTTTTGTCAAGGCTTAAAGCCCGATCAAAAGTTTCCTAATATAATAGAGTTCTTAAAATCGAAAAACAACCATCTGTTTTCGGCTACGAATGCCCTTTACCAAAACGAGTTTTTTTGTAAGCACAACCATAAAGCCTTCTTTTAAAAACCCAAACAAATCTGCATCTAAGAACCAATTGGACTGACAGTAAAAGTCACGGGTTAAAGCCAGATTACAAACTTTACTCTTATAAGGTCATCATGGCTGAAAAGGCCTGATACTACTTCCTTAAGTCTCGGCCGAGAGAGCCCGAGTTCATCCATTACAAAAAACCACTAGGGTTTTTAAAAATAGAAATTAAAAAGAACAAACAGAGCAATTAATGACCACGACCGAACTAACAACCACAACACACAACAGTGCCATCAATTTCCACAACTTGTGCAGGAGAAAACCCCAGGTGAAACCGAGGCTTACCAGTTTTAAAGCCTTCACGAAATCCCTGTTGTTGGATTTAATAGTATTTCGAGCCACCATAAAGGGCATGCATAAACAAAATCGAAAGAAGATGAAGGTTAATACATAATTCCATAAATAAAATAAAATTATACTTTTTCAAACCAGTAAAACAATCGAAATTCTTACCAAGGGAGTGGCGCAGCTGTTGGATGTTACAGTCTCACCCTAGCCTCCCTCGTGAGCTTCATAAGCTGAAGTGGAGCCCTGCCAACATGAAAATGCAGTGTGCAGTATTCAAAGGTGGAGTCTCAGGCCACGACGAGGTAAGACCAAACCCTCATGGAGGAAACTAACAGTCAACAAGAACTCATCTCACATAGTGAACAACCCCAATGCACTCTTTACAAACACAGAATTCCAACTCTCACAATAAAACAAAGGTGAAGACAACCCAAACCCTCATTAGTCCTTACATAGTCAGAATCACCTCACGACAATAGTAAGTTTCACTCTCGCTTCTTCTTTTTTTTTCCTCGAAAAAAGTCGTAATTTTATTTCAAAAGAACAAAATTACATCTGCAGATGTATAGAGACAAAATAGTCCCATACATTGTCACAAATTGTTACCGGTCATGCAAAAGAAAAACAACAAAAAATATTATACAAACAGAGAGATCAAGGATTATAGTACTCCTCTATTCTCCCCTTTTTTCCCCCATTCTTCCTAGATTTCACTTCAATCCAAACCCCTTTCTTAGGTGCAGCCACTATCAGCTGATTACAGACTGCTGCCTCTGGTTGTTGAAACACCTCTAAGTCCTTATTAGATTCTGAACTAGCAGATTCGTGAGCACGCTTTTGACCACTAGCAGATGTATCCATCGGATTCTCCGAGATTTTTTGAGTGTCCTCACCGGATGTCTGTTTTCCTGTTGACTGTGCTTTTGCATCATCAGGAACCAATGTTTCCTCGTTTCTCTGCATATCTTGTTGTTCTTCATCCTCACTTCCTACTTCCTCATCTGGAAATGGGACATAATCTGCCTGCCAGTTCTTTCTGTTTGCCGTCGTCCCCTTTTTCTTTTTTGGGAATTTTTTCGCAAGTGGGCATGTATCTTGAAGATGACCTGTCAGATGGCAGAATCGGCACCTGAAAGCTATATTTTCATAGTCCAGACTTTGTAACCAAGTGTAGGATTCATGTTTCAGCTGTAATCTATCTGGGAGGCCTTTGCTGAGGTCAATTTCCACACAAATTCTGGCATATGTAAATAAGCCCTTGTCCTTCCTTTCATTGTCACTCTTGATGAATCTTCCCAGAAGATTGCCTATGTCTTCCAGTACTAAATGATGCCAAAAAGGTAGAGGCAGATTTTTTAATCGCACCCATACCGGCATCTTTGTAACCACCATAGTATTAGCATCAAATTCTGGAAACCAAGGGGTTATGAAGAGCCCAGCTCTCCCCCAAAACCAAGGTCCCTGCAATAAGACCTTCTGATACTCATCCGAAGAATCGAACTGAACTATAAAGAAACCTTTTGAACATACTAAAATCTGGCAATTAGTTGTCCAGTTTTGGAAGATCCATGCATGAATATCATGTGATTTGGGCCAAAACCCATTAAACCTACAAATAACTGCTTCAGCTTGTAAAGAACTAAAAATTCCTTTAACCTATTCGTTTTTGATCTCCAGAACTGGTGTGGATTCCAGTTTTTCCACAATGTATGGGCTGGGATGAACAGTAGAGGTCGCCTCTGTCTGTGGCCCCTTTGATCGGGCTGCATATTTGTAAGATGAAGGACCAGTTCCTTTGTGTGAAGGGAAGGATCCTCTTTGATTGCCATCGGCTCCCCCCCTCAACTGAAGCAACAGAGAAATGGAGCAATTCTTGGAAATCTGGTAATCTGATAAATTTAAAGAGTCCTGCATCGGTTTTCCTACATGCACAAGATAGAAGACGGATGCTGGATAACCCACGCGGCTTGCTAGACTATCCCTTAATGCCTCCACTAAATCAAGAACATTTACCCAAACCAAGATCAAATTTCCAGAAGGCATATTTATGAAGATTTGATAGCTATCAGAGACTACCCTGGCCCCGTAATCAATAGGAAGCAGGGGCGCAGGCCAATATTCCTTCGAAACGGATCTATCATAACCATAAATCCTAGGGAAAAATAAACAGGGCGGTTTTGATCTGCTTATATAAAAAAACTCATAACAATGCCAGATCCAACGAGCCATACCATAATAGCGCAGATCCCCATTGTCGGACACAATCTAGCAGGCAAAAACTAAAATCGTGATGTTCAGGGATTACGTAGGAGCAGCCTGTCGTCCAGCAAGCCTGGCGGCCTCTAGTGCATATCGAATAGGATCACAAAGTACCTCCGTCGCTGTAATGGCCGCCTCTATCAAAAAAACCTTCTGCACGATCCATTTCTTGTCGTAGCCACCAATTCCTCTCAGCAACAGATCATTCTGTTGTTCTCCTATTAGCAGATCATGCCCAGCAGCAGGACGCAGCAGTCGCCCACCGAAGGAGAAACCCCCTGAAGAGACCGAGCAGCCATGAGGGCCGACGAAAGCTAGGGCTTGGACTAGGGTTCACAGTGCTTCCATATCTTTTCAAAACAAATCCGCCCACTCTCGCTTCTTCTACACAGAGCATGGAAAACAATAATGCAGAGGAGCTCGATATAACTCACGAAGCCTGTGTGTAAACAATGGAAGGACCGACGACAAGCACGGCGGCCACGAGCTCACAGCTCGACCAATCCACAGCCAAAGACCAAGAAAATGCAATGTTAGGGTTAAGAAAAACCTTATCTTGCCTCCAAAGTCAACACAAAAACCTAATCATCAACCACCATCCACGTGTCCTTCGAAAATCATTTACAAATTAGGGTTACAAGTCAAACCTTATAAAATCATTGCATAAGTATCTTATCCTTGTTTGATTTCTTGTTTCAATAATCAAAGACTTTGTGTTAGGTGTTCTTTTACACTAGGGTTTTGTGCATAGTTCAATTATAGCCTTAACATATATATGAGTTCCTCATTTTAATTAATGCCTACTATTGACAATAGTTGTTTACAATTCAAAGGAAGATAAACTAGTTACATGAAAATACTTAATCATAAGAATCCTGGAGCAGGGATTAGTATGATAATACCTTTAGAAATTACAATATACTTATTGTAATTGAGAGCTCATATAAAACAAGGTTTTATATACAAGAAAACTAAGTAATGATACATGATTTAGAAGAATCACTAACTTAAAATGTTTAAAGATTAGAAGGAACTCAAACAGATATGAACAATAACATATTCCAATCATTAACGACAAATATGAAATTATGGTTGCAAGTATGTTTAACATATCTTCTCATTTATAGAATTCTTAGACCACTATCTTTTAATGACAAAAATAGAACTGTCCTTATTATATACCATCTCAAAATGAAATATAAGTCTATAACTGAAATTACAAGAAGGAAGATTAATAGATCAAGTACTGACTTAACTGCACTAAACCCATTCTTTCACAATAGTGTTATTACATTCATTTATGTAGTTTAAAAACTTTAGAAATACCAACAATACCTTTTACGGGGTCAAGCTGCAAACAAACATTTTTACTAGCATTTTATCCTATGCTAGTTGAGTATTATTCTCAATCTGGAAATTTTTACTGGTAACAAAACTGCTTACATGTTTAGAACCTGTAAAAGAAGCATCACTCCACTGCGTTAGCTGTAAGCTAAGTAAGCCTCAATCTCATCTAATATTCTTTCCTACTTGACAAAAGAAAGTAATGACACACTTAGCATCATATTAAGATGCAGTTTCCTTTCTTTCCTTCTAAAACATAAACTGATGTGTTTAACATCCCTAACATAGTACTGTAAGATAAACTATTAATTTATATAAATTTAAGAAATATAATGCTCATTGATAATTATTACTGTTTGAGTAACCGTTAAGAGTTATTGGTTCATTGGCAATGACATCCTTGAACATTTTATGTTACATGAAAATTTTTAAATTCTTATGAATTTTTGGATTATTACAGCACCTCAGGCAGGTGATGAAGATCCATGATAGAAAGATTGTGTGGAAATAGTTCAAGAAGCATTTCAAGCAGAAGTACCTCTTTGATAGGTACTATGATAACACGATGAAAGAATTCCATGAGCTGAGATTGGGACAACTGACCATGGAGGAGTGTGCAAACAAGTTCTTGGAGCTGTTGAGGTATGTCAGGTACATCAAGGATGATAAAGTGAAAATCTAGTATTTTCTGAGTGGGCTACCTCAAGCATACAGAGACATGATTAATTTTGATGAGCCTAGAACTCTAGAAGAGGTTATTAGGAAGGATAAGTATTGTTATGATCAGAACAAAAGAAAACTTGATTGCCATAAGGCATGGAAGGACAAGACAAATGAGAAGTTTGACCAAAGGAAGAAATGTTTCAAACCTTCTAACTTCAGAAATCAGCAAAAGAAGCCATTGCAAGCTGTGACTAAGCCATCCAGAGTTGTGGATGACAGATCAAGAAATCAAAAATAAATTAGAGAACCTCTCCAATGTTGGAAATGTGGAGGACCCCACATGCGTAGGAATTTCCCACTTGAGGATGGGTATGTGAGGCAAGATCATAACAGCCAAGAAGCTAAAACAGTGGGTCAAGTAGCAAGGTCTGTCCCTGGGATTTACGCAGCACTAGAGGATTGTTAGGAAGATCATCAGTCAACTGTGGTTGAAGTTGCAGGTAAAATTGTTGAGCAATTTGTTTTTGTTTTAACTGACCCTAGATCTACTCACAGTTATATATTTTTTTTTACGGAAACGGTTAAATTTGATTAGAGACTGGAAAATGGGCTGCCAGGGCCTTTACAATTCATATCCAGATCTGCTATACTAAACTTCATTTCCTGCTTAAAAAACAGATCAGAAATATGCTGTTGGTTGCTGGGGAATTCCCAAAAGAACATGAAGACCAGTACTCTTTAACCTTAGGGGAGCGGGTGCTTTGAAATTTCTCTGTTAACAATAAGTTGGCTCTTACTCAGGATAGCACCGCGGTTGGCTTCAGCATCTGCTAGATTGTTGAGACTCCTTAGAATGTGGTAAGCCTTATGAGTTCTAAAGTGCTTGAGCATGAGAAGGACTTTCCTGTGGAGGTGGGTCAGGCTTATACCAGAAAGCATCTTCTTGGTGTGTACAACCTTGACTATCAGCCTAGAGTCTCCAAAGATAGTAAGCTTCTGAATGTTCATCTTTCTTGCTTGATTCAGACCTTGCCACAGCGCAAGATACTCCGCTTGGTTATTGGACGCGTGTCCTAGGCCCCAGGCATAGGAAAGGACGGGGGTGCCGGACGGGTCTAGAATAATTCCACCACCTCCAGCTTGGCCGAGATTCCCTTTCGAGGCCCTGTCAAAAAAAAGACACCATTCATTCAGGGCAGATCTCCACTTGAGGAATTCCTGTTCTTCCAGCCTGATTTCCCAGCGAGCCTTTTGTGGAGGATTGGTAGCTTTATTGCTTTGTTGATTCGCTTTGATCTCTTTAAACCAGCGCTCTTCTTCAAGCGAGAGGGTAGCCTCATTTCTGAGAGTAGACTTGGTGCTTAGAGCTTCAGAGAGCATGGTTCTAGCCTTAATTGCCACTTGAGTTGGAAGCCTGCATTTCTCCTTAAAGATTCTGTTATTTCTTTCCAACCAAACTTTCCAGCAAAGGAATTTCGGGGTCCACATCCACGCTAGCTTGAGGGTGTCTTTTTTGCTTAAGTTGAAGGGGGCAAGAGAGATCCAGCTGGTGATCAGCTCCTTGATTGAGCTGGGCAAACTTACAGCGTTTGAGCCTAACGTGAGATGCCAAACCTCTTTAGTGAAGTCGTAGGAAATGAACAAATGATCGATGGTTTGTTCAGCTTGGTTGCACAGAGGGCACCGGGATGGCCCTGCCCAGCATTTTCTCTTCAACTTTTCTCCTGTCAAAATGCTGTTATGAAGGACAGTCCAAATAAAAATGTCAATTTTTGGAATAGAGGCGAACTCCCATAGAGCTTTCCACGGCCCAGGGTTGGGAGGGACCCACGGCACCTCCAAAATCGCAGCGTAGCCCTCAGCTGCAGTATACTTGCCAGATCGAGTTCCCCAGGTGCGTTTATCTTTAGCTCTGGCGCTGATGGGAGACTTTCCTTGCAATAAATTCAGCAGAGTTTCAACTTCCTCTTCTAAATCGTGAGGGTAATCGCCCAGGTTCCAATTTGCCCAAGATTCGTCCTCATCTCTGTTCCAGACTGAAATGTCCATCAGTGTTCTGCAATTATTAGCGTGGAGCCAATCTTTTATATTGCCCAGGTCACTGAGATTGATGAGAGGCTGATCCCCAAGGATCGCGTCCTCCCATATTCTGATTTTTTCCCCATTGCTAGGAGACCACGTGAGCTTAGACGTGAAGAAGGGGAGGGCGCTTTTGCACAAGGAGAATATCGGGGAGCCTTTCTGCAGTTTTGTGGCCCTTTCAAGACATCTTTGCCTGTCTCCTGTAAAATATTTCTTCTTGAGGATTTGCTTGCTCCAGGTTCTTTTTCCTGTGATCATTTTCCAAAGAATTTTGCCTCCCATAGCAAGATTTTGGGTGGCCACATATCTTAATTGAAGGCCCCCTTCCATTTTTGGCCTAGTGATCTTGTCCCAACTTACTAGATGGAGTTTTTTCTCATAATTTCGGCCACCTTCCCACAGGAATCGCCGTAGCAGCTCATTGATTCTGTTGGTGATGGTTTTTGGAGCTAGCAGCACCGAGCATTGATAGATTGGAAGGCTGGTGAGGACTGTGTTCATTAGAATCACTTTGCCAGCTTTGTTGAGCCAAGATGCCCCCCACGCATGGATCTTGTTTTTTAGTTTGTCCAGCATTGGCAATCAATGGGAAACTCTAGGTGTATCTTTCAAAATAGGAATGCCCAGGTAAGTAAAGGCATCCCAAATGGTGATGCCTTCCATTTCAAGAGTCTGAGATATCTCCAGCATTGCACGGGGAGAACAGTTCCAGCCGTAGACCTTGCTTTTGAGGAAGTTTATTTCACTTCCGGAGCTATTCCTGTAATAGTCTAGCTCTATTTTAAAGTTCCTAGCTGTGTTGAGATTGGCAGCTCCCAGAAGAAGCGTATCATCAGCGAATTGGGCGTGGTTTACATCCTTGACCTTTGGGACAATTCTGATGCCTGATAGAGACCTGTTTTGGAGACTTCTATTTAGCTGGTAGCTTAGGACAGCGGCTTGGATGACAAACAGCACTGGGGAGAGGGGGCAGCCTTGCCTTAATCCTCTTGAGGCCTGGAAAAAATCAGTAGGACGCCCATTAACCAGCGGGGCGATCCAAGGGGCTGAGATGCAAGCTTTGACCCACATAATGAATTTCTGATTGAAGCCGAAGTTCCTCATTGCTGCATAAAGGAAATCATGCCTGACTCTATCACAGGCATTGGCCAAGTCCAGCTTAACCACCATACCCTTCTCTTTTCTTTTGTAGCTAGAATGGATGGCTTCTTGCACTAAAATAATGTTGTCCAAAATCCGTCTTCCTCTCACAAACCCCCCTTGGTTTTCCGAAATCATCTTGGGCAGGATTCTTTTAATTCTATTAGCCATTATTTTGGTTATGATTTTATAACCCGTGTTACACAGGGATATAGGCCTGAATCTGCTGAAGTTTTTAGCGCCTTTTTCTTTTGGAATGAGAGCCAAAAAGGAGGAATTAGTGCTGCCCCCCAGTTTATTGCAGTTCTGAGCCTTCTTCACCATTATGTAAAGGTCCTTCTCTATTATGTCCCAGCAAGAAATGTAGAACCGGGCAGTGAATCCGTCCGGCCCTGGAGCTTTGTCTGGGTCCATTTTGTCAAGGGATTTCTTAATTTCTTGAATACTAATAGGGCTGTTCAGCTGCAGGTTGTCCTCATCATTAACCAAATTTGGAATCTCTGAGAGAGGATAGGAATTCGGCTCCACAGGATCCTGGTCAGGGGCAGAGTAAAGACTTTTAAAAAAGGAATGGGCTGCCTCCTTAATGCCTCTAAAGTCCTTTATCATTTGGCCTTGAGTCTGAATTTCATTGATGGAGTTGTATATCTTTCTGGCTTGGGCTTGCTTATGAAAGAACGTGGTATTTTTGTCTCCAGCTTGGAGCCAGAGCATTCTTGACTTAACTCTCCAGTAGGTTTCCTCTTCTCTACAGGATTTATGGTACTCCCTTTGAAGCTCAGCTTCCCTAGATAGCAAGGCAGGAGTAACAGGGGACTCTTCCAAAATTAATTGGTGCCATTCCAAGGCCTTCTGGGTTCTTTTCCTTTCAGCCATTGGGGAACCCAGTCCTTTAGCCCAGAATTTCAAGGCCACTTTTAGTCTTCTAAGATTTTCTTCCCAGACAAAGAACGGGGAACCATGAACCGATTTGTTCCAGGAGTTAGAAACAATGTCAAGGAAACCTTCCTGGGTTACCCAAATTGGGCTGAACCGGAAGGAGATAGGACCTAACCTTTCTTCAGGATAAATAGAAAGGGAGATCGGCTTATGATCAGAAGTATAATGCGGGTGGATCTTTGACGAGGCCATCAGCCCTAGGGTTAGGAAGGAGGAATGAATGAGGAACCGGTCAAGGCGGGAAACAATGTGACTAGGTCCTATCCTTTTATTTGACCAAGTGTACTTCCCTTTGTCAGGGATGATGTCTTCAAGGTCCCAATCCAGCATCAGGTCTTCAACCCACTCTCTTGCAGGGTACCGCACTATTGATCCCCCTTTTTTTTCGGCCAGAGAAAGAGTTACATTTAAATCTCCAGCCAACACTAGGTTTTCAGGCTTGTGGAGATTCAGGAACAGTTTTAAGGTATCCCAACATTTTTTTTTTTTCAGAAAGAGAGACAGGAGCATAAATATTAAAGAGACTTACATGATGGCCGGAATCTTTATGAAGCAGCTTGGTGAATAACCAATGAGTGGTTCCTTCTTCTTCAACTAGGTCGAGCTTTGCAGAGTCCCAAAAGGTTGCTAAGCCTCCCGAGGCTCCTCTTGCACTAATAGCCCTAGTCGGGCCTTTCTTCCAAAACGAGTTGCTTGCACTGAGAAGAGCATCCTCCTCCAGCTTCGTCTCCTGGATTAGTAGGACTTTAGGCGACATTACTCTTGCTAAATCCTGAATAGCTTCTTCTTTTAGAGGGATTCCTAGTCCTCTGCAGTTCCAAGAGACGAATTGCATTATTTACCTGGGGGAGGGTGATGACCCCCTTTCGGGGTCTTTCCCAACTTCATCCCGGATCTGGTGTTCATCATTTCAGGTATGGTGTGCTGAGAGCCTTGAACCACGTCCTTGTAGGACTGCTCTTCCCTTCTCTTCTTCTCTGTCTTCCGTTCGCGTTTTGGTTGATCCGGGGTACCTGATTGGCTGCTGGCTTCGGTGTCACCTTCCTTAGAGGAATCAACTCCTGTTTCCGAGCCAAGACTGACGTGTTCTTTGAATGGGCTGGTGGCACCAGGTTGATGGATTGAATCGATTGGGTCTTGTGGTGCCCGGAATTCTTTAGCTTCTTGGATATTTCCAGGGTTTCGGGCTACATTAGGATCTTCCTGATTAGAAGTTTTTGAGCTGCCTTCCTTTGGAGGAACCTGGGCCATTCTCTCCTTGCTTCTGGCAGTGTTCGTGGGTTTCCCCTTTTTTACTTTCTGCCATCCTTCAGTGTCTTCTTTCTCAGCAGCAAGCTTGGGACAATATCTTTGGAAGTGGCCGTGTTCTTGGCAATTCCTGCACTTGAAGGGTAGGTGCTCGTAGTCCAGCTTCTGGAAATGAGTCCAAGATCCGACTTTTAATTTTATTGCCTCCGGGAGACCGACTTCCAGGTCAACTTCAACGCAGATTCTGGCACATGTGTATTGGCCCTTATTATCAGCTTTGTCAATGAATCGCTCGATTCCATTTCCTATTCTCTGCAGGGAATCGAAGTCCCAGCAATGCACCAGAAGGTTAGGGAGCCTGACCCACACCGGCACTTCCTTGGGGAGATCGATCGAGGGGTCAAAGTTTGGTGTCCATTTATTCAAATATAAGCCCTGCGTCCCCATGAAGTAGGGGCCGTTCCTAAAGATTAAGTCTCAGTCTTCTTCTGAGATAAATTCAAAGATGAAGAACCCTCGCCCTACAGAGTAGCAGGTCACTCCATTTTTGAGATTGGGCTTCCAATTCCTCTGTATCCAGTCCTCTGTTGTTTTAGTGGAGGGCCATAGGCCCATGAACTACCCCATGAGACCTCGTTTCACTAATGCCAGAGATATTTTCATTGGTTTTTCTTCAGGCAGTGAGATTTCTGGAATTTCTTCTAGCTTCTTTATGAATTTCGGGACCTCCGGAGGAGATATTTTCTTGCCCCTGCTGTGAATAAGCCTGCTGAAGGCTTCCTCATCAGATTTGGACGAGGGGGGGGGGGGGGGGGGGGGGGGGGCCCCCC
>LPNX010395462.1:1017729-1033304 GCA_001517045.1 Pseudotsuga menziesii
CTCAGCAACCCTAGCGTGCAGCTTGGAGAGCGATCACAATTCATCATCACCTCTTAATACCTGACTCACAGTTATATTACTCCTAGAGTTGTTGGGATTTGTGCTTTAAAGAAGTTAAAGCATATAAAATCATGGTTAGTCCAACTAGATACTGGAACCAAGAGAAAAGTTAGTGAAGTGGTAGAAAAATGCCCATTCGTTATGGATGGACTAGTCACTTATGCATATATGAATGTTCTGCCACTTGGTTCCTATGATATTCTCAATGAAATGGATTGGTTGGAAGCACACTGAGTAAAGCTTGATTGTTACAACAATAATTTTGAGTGCTTAGATGAAGAAGGAAACTCAAGGGTTGTAAGAGGAATTCCAAAGGTGATTTCTATTAGGCATATTTCAGCAATGCAGCTGAAGAGGTGTGGTAGGAAAGGTTGTAGAGTATATGCAACTCATGTTGTGGAGGAAACAAAGAATGAAACTCCTAGGTTGGAGGAATTTCATGTGTTGCAGGAATTCAAGGATGTTTTCCTAATGAAATTCCATAGCTTCCCCCAAAGAGGGACACTGATTTCACAATTGAACTTGTGCCAGGAGCAGCACCAGTGTCCAAGACACCCTACAAGACGAGTACACCAGAAATGCTAGAGCTGAAGATGTAGCTGCAATAGTTGTTGGAAAAGAAGCACATCAGGCCGAGTGTGTCTCCTTGGGGAGCACCATTTATGTTTGTGAAAAAGAAATAACTCAGGTTGTGTATTGATTACAGATAGCTAAACAAATTCATTGTGAAGAATAAATATCCTTTACCTCAAATTGATGACCTCTTTGATAAAATGAGAGGAGGAAAGGTATTTTCCAAGATTGAATTAAGGTTTGGTTACCATCAGGTAAGAATCAAGGAAGAAGACATTCATAAGACAACCTTCAGAACAAGGTATGGACATTACGAGTTTGTAGTGGTACCATTTGGTCTTAGTCTCACAAATGCACCAGCTACATTTATGTGCCTTATGAATAGTGTCTTCAGCAGGTATTTGGACAAGTTTGTTCTTGTCTTCCTTGATGACATTCTTATTTATTCTAAGAATGAGGAAGAGCATGAAGAACATCTGAGGATCACTTTTAAATTGCTAAGGGAGCATAAGCTGTATGCAAAGCTAAGCAAATGTGACTTTTACAAAGATATGATTCATTATTTGGGTCACATTATCTTATATGAGGGCATCTGTAGACCCTGAAAAGATTGAGGCCATTATGAATTGGCCTACCTCAAGAAATGTGACAGAGTAAGATCTTTTATGGGCCTTGCAGGTTACTACAGGAGATTCATTAAAGGATTCTCCAAGGTTTCACATTCAATCACTTCTTTGCAAAAGAAGGGAATAAATATTGAATGGACACAAGGGTGTGAAGAAAGTTTCCATCAATTGAAGAATCTTTTCACAAGTGCACCAATTTTGAAAATTGCAGACCCAAAGAAAGATTTTGTGGTGTGTATTGATGCATGCTGTCAAGGACTTGGAGGAATTATGATGCAAGACAACCACGTGGTATGCTATGAGTCAAGAAAGTTGAAGGATCATGAGAAGAACTATGCCACTCATGATTTAGAAGTTGCAATCGTAGTACATGCTCTCAGGATGTGGAGGCATTACATAGTGGGAAAAAAAATGAGTTAAGGACATACGACTATGGTCTGAAATATTTGTTTGATCAGCCTACTCTAAATGTTAGGAAAGCTAGATGGCTAGATTTTTTGTGTGAATTTGATTTTGAAATCAAACACATAAAAGGAAAAGAGAATAAAGTGGTTGATGCACTCAGCAGGAAGGTGCATGAAATGCATGTGGCATCTCTTAGTATTTTCCAATTAGATTTTTTTACAATAGATTGTTAATCATACTGCTGAAGATTAAATGTATGTGTAGATAAAGGACAAATTGCAGCAGAAAAGTCCCGAGAAGAGGTATGAGGGATATAAATTGGAAGAAGATGAACTTCTTACTTATAAAAATAGAATTTATATTCCAAATGTAGCAGATTTGAGGAGAATTGTTATGGATGAGATCCATCAAGCTCCATATTCTGGTCACCTAGGATATCAGAAGACAATTGCTACAGACAGAAGAAGTATTTTTGGCCAGGAATGAAGAGGGACATTGCTGAGTATATTTCAAAATGCATGAAATGTTAGCAGGTAAAGGTTGAGCATAAACACCCAACAGGTTTGTTGCAGCCTTTTCGAGTTCTAGAATGGAAATGGGAAGTGATTTCCAAGGATTTTATTACAGGATTTCCAATGAATTGGAGGGTGCTTGGAGGAAACATGATTCCATCATGGTTGCAGTGGACAAGTTGACAAAGGAAGTGATCCAGGTCGTGTCCAAGTGCACGTTGGCGACAACAACTGACTGAATGAGTCGAGTATTGTTATGGAGGAAGCATATAAGAAGAACCAACAAAGTAGGAAATACACTAGGTCGACAAGAAGTATGCACACAGACAATATGCAAGAATTCAAACCAATTTATTACTTCTTCTTCATGAAAGATGGAGGAATCAGAATTCTATTGATTAGAAAGATGTATATTGCATTAGTGTACATGATTATATAGGATGATGAGACGCTTGGGTGACTACCCATTACGTTCAGTTACATAAGAAGCTATAACGGTTCAAAAGTTCAACCATCGCAGAGTATGTTGGTATGTTGTATGCCGAGGCAAACCTATCGGAGTGAACATGTTGAGGCAGACCTGTTGAAGGCAAAATTGTCAACTGCTAGTTGGATCATTCCTCCTTCCTTAAGAAACAATGGTCTCCATTGTGTATTCATTCAAGTGAGAAAACTTGTTGGCTACTTCAGTAGCAGAGTACCATTTTCCTTGTGTGGGGAGTTGTCTAGATTTAGCCACTTGAAACAAGGGAATGGAGGTCATCCTTGTATTGTGTATGCGTTGTACCACAATGGTTTCGCAAAGAAGAGGTTCCTGAACATTTGGATGGATGTCTTCAGGTTCTGCTATCTGCAAGTCATTTTGTTCCAACAATGGTGCATGATATTGTTGAAGTAGATCCAAATTGAAAACTAGATGTAGTCCAAGGCATGCAGGAATGTCGAGCTAAAATGTGTTTTCTCCAATTTGTTTAAGGATAATGTATGGACCATATCGCAAAGGTTTCATCTTTCTGTATGGACCATTGAAGCACTCCTTATTTAGATGTAACTAGACATGAACCCCAATTTGGAATAAATGAGGAATACGATGCTTGTCGTGTTGGGCCTTAGCTTTTGCATTAGCTCGTTGCAACATTTCATATGCTTGCTTCTGAATGTTGTAGATTTGATCGTTGAACTTTAATTATTTCTCCAATTCTCGTCCTTCGAAGTCGGTGTCGTTCGACTGTGTTGAGGAACTTATTAGGTCGATAGGTGATGAGGGTTGAAATCCGTAATAGATATCAAATGGACTCTTTCCCATAGAGTTCTGTTGAGAACAATTATAGCTGTGCTGTATGTATGGAAGGATGTCATCCCATGTTTGATGATGCTTGTGGTTGTACATGCGAAGCAATTGTATGACTAAGCAATTTACAATTTCTGTCTGTCCGTCTGTTTGCGGATGGAAGGATGTCGACAAAGAAAGTCTTATGTCGAGCTGTTTCCAAGAGTTTTCCAAAAGGTGCTGAGAAATATAGCATCTCTATTGAAAATAATGGTTGTCAGGAGGCCATAATGTTTCCACACATGTTCAAAGAAGAGCTTAGCATCCTGCTGTGTTGTCGTAGTATTTTTGCATGGTATGAGTATATCCATCTTGGAAAATATGTCGACTACTACTAATATCGTGTCATGCTGATGTTTGGTAGTAGGATATCCCGTCAAGTAGTACATAGAAATAGATTCCGATGGTCGACTAGGAACTGGAAGGGGTGTGTATAGTCCTTGTCGTCGAATCAGCGGCTTCGCAATGGAACAAACCACACATGATCAAATGTAACTGTCGATGTCAGATTTAAGTGAAGGTCAATAGAAATAGTTTTGGAGGATAACAAGTGTTTTTGTGACTCCAAAATGTCCTGCAGTCTTGCTGTAGTGCGCATCCCAAATGAGTTTCTGTCGGTGCTCACCGGTTGGTACACAAAGCTGTCCAAGTTTGTATAGCAAGGTGTCCTTCAGGAAGTAGTTGGTAGTCGACAACTTGTTGGTCTGAAGCTGCCGATAAATTGCAAAAAAATCACAGTCTACTGAATACAATTGTGGCCAAGTAGTGGTGTCATGACTCAACATACTCATCACTGTAGACAGTAGAGTAATGGGTGGTATTCTGAGACAATTGACTGCGGCATTGGATTTGCCTTTCCGATACTTAATTACCAACTGAAATTGTTATAGGTAATTAATCTACGTGAGTTGTCGAGTTGTATGTAGTTTCGACTGGGACGAAGCGAACTGCAAATGTTTATGGTCAGTGAGGATGAATGTTTCGTTGCTAAGAATGTAGTGTCTCCATTGCTTAAGAGCTTGCACAATGGCATACAGTTCTTTTTCACATGTCGAGTACCTTCTAACAGTGTCGCTAAAAGTCTCGGAATGAAACATGACTAGGTGACCTGACTAAGTGATCACTACGCCGAGGGCATAGTCCGATGCATCCGTCTCAATCTCAAAGGGCTGATGCAAATCAGGTAACACAAGTACTGGTGTAGTACAAAGCTTTTTTTTATTTGTTCAAAAGCTTTCTATTGTGTTGGTGTCCATTTGAAGATAGTTTTCACATTTCCTTTCATCAACTGATTCAAAGGCCATGCGATGTGGATGAATCCAAGTATGAATCGTCGATAGAAATTCACTAAACCAAGAAAACTTCTTAGTTCATGAATGTTTTAAGGAATGGTCCAATATTTTAGGATCAGTACTTTTTCTGGGTCGACATGAATCCCTGCAGAGTCAATTACATACCCCAAATATTTGATGCCGGTCATCGCAAATGAGCATTTGTCCATGTTCAGATATAGTTGATGTTTTTGGAGAGTGTTGAAGACTTGTCAAAGCTATTTGACATGTTTTTCCCATCATTGACTGAAAATCAAGATATCGTCGAGATAGACAATGACACACATACTGATGAAAGGTTGTAGAAGGTCATCCATATATCTCATGAAGGTTGTAGGTGCATTGGTTAATCCGAAAGGCATGACTAACCATTCAAACAATCCTTCCTTGGTCTTGAAAGCCGTTTTCCATACTTCAGTGGAATCGATTGGAATTTGGTGGCATCCTGACTTGAGGTCGAGTTTCGTAAAGAACTTAGCACCTTTTAGACTGTCGATGAGTTCATCAATCCATGGAAGAGGGTATATGTTCTTTACTGAAATTTTGTTAAGAGCCCGATAGTCGATGCACATGCGCCAAGTCCCGTCTTTCTTTGGAACTGAGATGTCTGGACTTCCACAAGGAGAGGAGTTAGGGTGGATATGACCCTTGTCGATCAAATCATGGATTTTCCTATGAATATCTTCATTTTCAAGAATGGATCTTCTATAAATAGATGAGTTAGGTAATTAAGAATGAGGAACAAGTTCAATGGAGTGTTTTACCTAACAATGCAGTGGTACTCCGTTTGGTGCTTGAAATATGTTCTAGTATTCTTCAAGAATGTGATCGATTTGTTCTTGTTGTCAGGAGCTGCGCTGGTCGATGAGTCGACTTGTCGCTGTAGTCTTCCTAGAATGTTAAGGCATTATCATGATTAATGCAAAATTTTGAGCATGATTGATTAGCTTCTTTGTTTGTTTGGAAGATATCATAGCAACCGCTGATGTGGGTTGTCATTTTGGTATGCCATACCATTGATTTTGGATTTTGACAATCACCTTCTGAGGCCGTGACTGATATGTACCATGTCGATCCCATTGGTAAGGTTTTTCGAATAGGGCGTCGACTATGGAAAGCGGTGCCACATCACAAAGTAATTCATCTTCAAAAGGCTTAATGAAGTAGGTGAGTTTGCATTGTCCTGTGATCCTTATTTCTTGTCCATCCTTCATCCAACCGATATTGTAAGGTCGAGGATGTGGAGTGGTGACCAGACCTAATTTCTTCACAAGATCTTCAGAAATGAAGTTCTTGTAGCAACCATTATCCACACTTAGATGTAATGGATTTTCTAAACTGATATCTGTGTATGGAACATGCACTCTCGTTCCTCCTCATCAATGATAGTTGAGGATATCAGAGTGGTCAAGGTCAAATCCAAGAGGGTTGATGCAACTGGATCGGATTCTACCAGGGTTCTGTCGAACAAGTTAGATGTCGACATTTTTGCCAAAAATGTCTTTTGAGCTTTGCATTCTGACATATCATGCCATGCTAAACTGTGATAATCACACCATTTCCCAGTAGGAGCTTGTTTGTTGTGATCCCTCTTATCTTTATGAAAGTTATTCTTTTGATGATTTGGATTTGGTGGAGTCGGCTGAGAAGGGTTCTTGAACTTGTTGGAGTCGGTTGGTGACTTCTTGTCGGATGTTCGACCTGTTGGCTTGTTTGCGAAACATGATTTTCCTTTTTGTTTAGATTTAAGATTGTTGGCATAATGAAATGCATCTGCAAGCGTACTGATAGTCAGAAACTCCATCTCTTGATGAATGTATGGGGATAAACTGCTAACGTACTTCAGGACAAGCAATTTCTCTTCTTCTTGGATGCCAAGTCTATCCATGAGTCGATAAAACTCGTCGGTGTAACTCTGCATGGACTGGTATTTCCATTTCCTTAGCTACTTCCACTTCTTATACCGTTGTTCAAGATACTTGGGTGGGTAGAATTCCTTTCGGACATATTTGACTAATTTTACCCATGTGTCTATGGGGTTGTCTTCTTTTTCCATCTTTGTCAATAGATTCTCCCACTAGCAGTGTACAGAGGTTGACATATTTAAGGATGTGATGGTGATATTTTCTTCTTCAGAGAGTTGATTCACTGTGTAGTAAGATTCCACTTGTTGTACCCAATTGTTGACGGATGCAGTGTCAATATTTCCTTCAAGGTTCGGTATGTCGAGATTCATTTTCACTTTGAAGGGGGTGATTTTATTAGAGTGAGGCCGCGTCGAGGATTCCCTGGAGTTTGAAGTGACTCTCATGAGAATCTCACTGAACTGGGTGAACATATCGGTTCGCTGGCGAGCCAGTCATTTTTCTATGTGTTTCTCTGTCTCGTCAGTTGCATGTATATTGTCTGCTTCTTCGGCCATCTTTTCTGAAGTCGAAGGAAGTGTCTGCTTGTGTCACTAAGTTTGCGAGCGTGTTTGATCACGCATACGTTAAATAACTTTGATGGAAGTGATTATGTAACTTAAGCTCTGCACAAGATCAAGCTCGGATACCAATGATCCAAGCTGTTCCAAGCTGCATGCTAGGGACAACAGTCGATTGAATGAGTCGAGTACTGTTATGGTGAATGCATATAAGAAGAACCAACAAAGAAGGAAATACACTAGGTCGACAAGAAGTATGCGCACAAAAAATATGCAATAATTTGACCCAATTTATTAGTTCTTCTCCATGAAAGAAGGAGGAATCCAAATTCTATTAATCAGAAAGATGTATATTACATTAGTGTACATGCTTATATAGGATGCTGAGATGCTTGGGTGACTACCAGTTACGTTCAGTTACAAAAGAAGTTATAACGGTTCAGAAGTTCAATCGTCATAGAGCATGTTGGTATGCTGTATGTCGAGGCAGACCTGTCGAGGTGAACCTGTCAAAGTGAACATGTCGAGGTGGACCTATCAAAGGAGAAATTGTCGAGTGAACATGTTGAGGCGGAACTGTCGAAGGCGAACCTGTCGACTGCTGGTTGGATCAGGAAACATATTTTATACCGGCTAAGTCCACTTATAAGACTGATGCCATTGCAAAAATATTCATGAAGGATATTTTCAGATTGCATGGATTGCTTAAGGCAATAGTATCTGACAGGGATCCCAAGTTTACTTCCAATTTTTGGAAGGGTCGGTTTGCATATTTGGGTACAAAGTTGATTTTCAAAACTTCCTACCATACTCATACTGATGGATAGACAGAGCGAGTGAATCAAGTGCTTGAAGACATGCTTCGCATGTATGTGATGGACAAACCATCCAAGTGGGAGGATTATCTACACTTGGTAGAGTTTTCTTATAATAATGGACATCAAGCATCATTCGGAATGAGTCCTTATGAAGTCTTGTATGGAAGAAGGTGCAGGACACCTATGACATGGGACAATCTAGTGAACAAGATTGTGCTTGGTCCAAAATTTCTCAAGGATATGGGGCAGGAGGTTGCAAATATCAGGCAGAGCCTGAAGGCAGCCCATGATAGGCAGAAAAGCTATGTAGACAAGCATAGAGTGCATAGAGAGTTTAGTGTTGGGAATCATGTTTACCTTAGAGTGAGGGCAAGGAAGAGTTCCTTGAAGCTTGGAAGTTGTTCCAAGCTGGCACCTAGATACTATGGGCTATTTGAAGTTCTTGAAAGAATAGGGCTAGTTGCATATAGACTTGCATTTTCTGCTAGAGCTAGATTTCATAATGTTTTTTCATGTTTCTTTTCTTAAGAAATATGTACATGATCCTAACCATGTGATAAATTGGGATTTGATTCAGGTAGAACCCGATGTAGAGTTCCAAACTGAGCCATTGCACATCCTCGATAGGAAGGTCACAGTGCTCCGGAATCGAGCCGTTGGACAAGTGAAGGTGCAATGGGAGAACTACAGTCCTGATGAGGCTACGTGGGAGCTGGAGGATGCCATGCAATTGGAACATCCATTTTTGTTCAATTTTGCAAAGCATTGAGGACAATGCTGTTGTAAGGGGAGGGGAATGTAATACCTCGGTTTTGACCCCATGGTATTGAATTGCACATGATGTATATATTACGAGAATCATGGCTAGGAGCTCAAGGCCAAGGCCCTGCTAGTGATTTGGTGTTCTGTTTATAGGTGTTCAAGGTTGATGCCTATGGTTATTATGCTGGTCATGCACACTATATTTTGAATATCATGTAAATGCACAATTTAATAAATACAACAACTGGCTATGGAACAACAACATGAAAGATATGGGGGCATGATTTCACAAGGAATAGGGAGGGGAGTTAGTCAAACCCCCTGAGCCAGTAGGATGTTACCAGATGTCAATGGGGAACTCCATGAACCCTCAACTACCTTTTGACCTCTGTCCTCAATCATTCCTTTCTTCCAGAAGTTGGTTGAGGCAGTTAATGCCTTGGGCAGAGAAAGGCATGGAAGTCTGATTGTGTGTTTGAGCAAACCTGCAAGTATGCAATAGTTTTCTTGCGAGTCTAAAGTAAGCAAACCTTGGATTGTGTGCCTAGACCGATTTCTCATGGGTCATGATGAGCGTTTGGGGGATTATTCTTCCATCCCGCAGTTATGGGGATTCATTACGCTCACTCGCTAATGCGTTGTTCATCCCTGATCCTACAGTCACGATTGTTGACTGGGGTGCAACGTGATCCTGTGTTTATTCACTATTTGGAACTGGTTGTCTGTAGGTATTTTCCTTTGCTGAGAAATTGGGTGTTGTGTTACATTGATTATCTGTGTTACAGAGTGATATGAGACCCTGTGTTACAATGTGAAGCCTGTGTGTTGTGTTTCCCTATGAATTGTTGTGATTTGCACCCTGGTTTGGGTCTGAACTGTATGCAAGACGGAGGAGTGGAAGAGAATAGGAATGGGATTGATAAACCTAGAGCAGAGGAACCTCATGAAAAGGTAAGAGTGGCTGGTAAATATTCACTGCATGCCCTGAAGAGCACTATAAGGGAAGGCATATCCCGAGGGACTGTGGAGCAGAAAAGGGGATGCTTCCTTATGTTGGGTGTGTAGGTAATGTGGATGCCAAGCCAGATAGACCTTGTGGAGGTATCCCTAGCTCTTGAATGAGCCACTAGCTTAGTCATTCTACCTTTCCAATCGCTTAGTAGCCTGATAAACCCAATTGGATATTGGATTAGCTATGTCTTGTTGTGTTTTAGCCATGTGTAATCCTTGGCTGTACAATGTGAGAAACCCACTGTGAATGATGGCTTGGTTGAGTGCCTAATAAACCCATCTGTTGGCTTGGATGGTTCTTATTGTGAAAGTTGGATTGATTGTGAACAGTTTGATAAACCCAACTATATGCTAGCTTGGCTAAGTAAGTAGGATAAACCCAACAGTGTTTGGCTTGTAAGCTTGCAGCCTGATAAACCCAACTTGGTGTATGCTTGGATGGACAGTCTAATAAACCCAACTAGAGCTTGGATTGACTGTGTGTGATATGATTTGGCTGTGTGGAAGTTTGTTGTTCCCTAGTTCCTTGTGGAAGTCATGCCCAACTCAGGGGTGGTAGTTGTGTTGAGAGACTGATGAACACAACTGGCCTATGGTTGGGTGAAATGTTGCAACTATATAGCTAGTTGCGAGACAACTCCATCATCAAGATACGTATATTTTTTATTCTTGTTATGCAATGTAGTTGCTTATGAATGAATGACTGAATGAATGAATATGATGAATGCTTGCAATATTTTAGTAGAGTTTACTGTGATGAATTTTCCTGCATTTGCATTGTTTATGCCTTGTATGTTTTATGCATTTTTTCCAAAGCTCATGGAGGCCGGAAGCCTGTTACAGAGTCAAAATGCTTCTGACTTAGCGTTTCTGTCCCTTGAAATCTATCTGGTGAAGGCGGAAGGAAAAAATCAGAAAAGAGCTGTTGAAACAAGGCAGACCATGGGTTTTCCGCACCCCGGGATCTGCCTACGGAAGGCAGAGGACGGAAGTGGAAAAGTGCATAAATGTTCTAAGGAAACTTTAACTTTCCAATTTCCAAAGTCCAAGTTCAAAAAGTGGAAGTCGAAAGTGCAGGAAAGGGTAAGGCTGAAAGCTAAGTTTTTCGATTTCCGAGTTCTGGGCGGAAGGCAACAAAGTGGTTAAAGGTTTCCGTCGAACGTTAATTCTCTGATTTCTGAGTTTCAGGCGGAAGGAAAAAAGGTGGAAGGAACAAAAGTGGCCAAAGGTTTCCATCGAATGTTAATTATCCGATTTCCGAGTTACGGGCGAAAGGCAGAAAAGTGGCCAAAGGTTTCCGTCAAATGTTGATTCTTCGATTTCTGAGTTCCAGGTGGAAGGTAGAAAGGTGGTTAAAGGATTGCCTCGAATGTTAATTATTCGATTTCTGAGTTCTAGGTGGAAGGCAGAAAAGTGGCCAAAGGTTTTCGTAGAAGGTTGATTCTCTGATTTCTGAGTTCCGAGCGGAAGGAGAAAAAGTGGCTAAAGGATTCCGTCGAACGTTAGTTCTTTGATTTCCAAGTTTTGGGAAGAAGGCAGAAAGGTAGAAAGGTGGAAGGTTAATGTTTCCGTTGTGTTTTGCATTCTGAATTCCAATTTCTGCACGGTGGAAGGTGGAGTGCGAAAAGGACAGGTCTAGTGCGGAAAAGGTGTTTCTAGTTGCAGAAGGTATCTGTGAAGGGCGAAAAGACTGTTATAGTGATTTCTAAGCCTGATAATGAATGTTGAAGAATTTGTTAATGACCATGCCCCGTGTTTCGAAAGAAGAACAAGGTTATTTAGCAAAATTTTTAAATTATCCGCATTATGGGGTACAGGGACGTTACACACCCCATCATAGGGTGTCTGAAATAAGGAAATGTCATACTTTGAGCCATCTAGGTACTAATCTCCCCAACCCATCACAGGGTTTGTGGGATAAGGAACCGCCCTATTTTGAGTCATCTCGGGACTAATAGTCCCACCCCATCACAAGGTGTCTGAGAGAAGGCATTGCCCCATCTTGATCCATTTAACCATAGCCAAGTCACGTGGATAATACTAGGGAATTATTGATGCATAAACACTACTCATAATGTTAGGGCCAATATCCCCACCTCGTCACATGGTGTCCTAGAGAAGATACTGCCCTACCACCGGAACACTCACCCCTAGCCAAGTCACATCACTAATACTGGGGGAATATCTTCCCAATTGTCTAACCACAACATCTCCAAGCTCTGCGATACTATGCTCTCTTTGCACTGTTGATTCGTGAGCACACATCTATGTCATATCCCACCAAGTGATTCTACTAATATGAGCCTCATGCTCATAGGATGTCACTTAAGACTCCCTCTGAATCTATGTTGTAGACTTCCTCTGCAACTCTGCATCATACTCTCCCTTTGGAGCTGCTCACAGGCTAGTCCATCAACAAGAGTATATGAATACGCTCAAAGTCTCTTGGCTAAGGAAAATCCCATCTGATCTATGACACACATCCACTTTAGTTTCTCCCTCTGTCATGGAAGCCATCCTCAATTTGATCTAGAAATTGAGCTAAGATCCATGCTCTTAGAAGATTCAAGAATCCTTCTTCCTCTCAAACATTAAATATCAATGGGATATTCATATCCATTAATTGTCCTCTTGTTGAACAACCATCACTTTTTCTTCAGAATAAGTTTCTTGTAGGTCATAGCACATTATATTTTCCTACAAGCCAAGTTCATACAACTAGTTAGCAACATTGCATGATTATGAAATTCAATCAAATCATATTGACATTTCACTGTAATGATAATAGTTCACACGGTTATGTAGTTGCCTTAGCCATGCTTCAGTACAACACCCATCCATATCCCAAACATAGATGGTGATTATATGGATGCCTTCCATCTCCACTAGAACATATTATCAAGAGTGTGCACTGCTCCCAACATGTTAGCAAAGAGGTTTCATCCTAGAATAGCTCCACCAAGGGCTCATGGGATGTTGTGAAACACTATATACTACTTAACATCATATGTACACTACTCATCAAATCCAATCATATAAATGCATAAAATGCTACAGTATAACACACTTCCTGATTGTAGGAATATAGATATGCATACAACTATTATGAACAAGGTTTAAAACATAATGTTCAAAACATTTAGATTTGATCTACAAGATAAATTTTAAGGACAATGAAAAATGATAATACAAATACAAATGCTTATCTTTTATCATTGATTTCCCATTAAGGATTGAACAACTGGACTAGGATCCTCTTGCTCCTCCCTGTTCATCTCCCTCTTGATCTCAAATTTCTTTCACGGTCACGATACCTAAGTTTGTCTCATTCCCGGTCCCTTTCCAGTATTTCCCAATATTTATCCCTCCTAGTTCTTTCTGAACGCTCCCTGTCATGATCCCTTTCTCTGTCACAAGATCCTCTTTCATGAATCTCTCTGCAACTTTTGTACCCCTCCTTTTCAACCCTATCCAAATTATCGAACCTATACTTCGGAGAAGACCGATGGTGTGAAGTTCCTTTTTTGGATCTATCATGCTCGCCCCTATCATGCAAAGACCTTACCCACTACCCCCCTCTCTCACTCATGTCTCTTGTTTCTTCCTCAGACTTTTCCCTTTTGGACCAATGCTCAACACCATGGCCAACCTCGTCGCTCCTACATTTGGAGATGCTTTTACTTCGAGCTTTTTCATCCAACGTATCTCTTAGCCTACCATTTTCTTTTGGATTTTCCACAGTCTTTTCCAAATAATCATACTCGTCAAAATCCATTGATAGTAAGAGGTTGTCAAGAGAAAACAAAATCTACATGTGCTTGTTTCAACCCTTGTTTCAACCCTTGTTTTTTAACTAATTAAAAATATAAAAAAAAATTGTTTTTTAACTAATTAAAAATTATACCTATATTAAGATATAACACATTGTTAAATAAATTTAAATTTATAAAATATTTAACCTTTAGCATCTTAATTTTGATATCTTATTTTTCAAATCATATCTCAACCTATAATTATTTTAAAACATCATAAATAACTATTTTTAGATTCAACTCATCGCTAACCACAAAGTTATCTCCTTATAAGTTGTATGCACAGAAGTAATTATGCCTAAAACCGTCACTTAACAAGTTCAAAACAAAAAAACATAATGATACGCAATAGTATACTTGACACAATATTCATGTATTCATTAAGACACAATATTCAGTATAAAAAATATGAGCATGTGCTAGGTAAGACCTGTATAAAAAGTATGAAAAAGTGTTGGGTGAGATCTGTATAAAAAGTATGAGAATGTGTTAGGTGAGACTCGAATATTGATGGAGGCCTTTTTACAATGTTTTACTTTAATGGAAGATGAGAATGTCACTTTTTACTATTTTATTAAAAATGTTTTTTAATTAATAAATAAATTTTAGTTTAATTATTCATTAAAAAATTAATGTTAATTTTATAGTATAGTGTAATTCGTGTAGATTTTTTTTATTGTGGTCAGAATTTATTAAATTTATATATGATTGTCTTGAATTTAGATGTTAAGAAAATTTCATTTTTTTTTAAAGTGCTTGAGTTTTAAAGCTGGTACTTTGTCTAGTTTGTCAACAGTGTAAGGATTTCACAAAACTAACATTTGCAATGGTTGAGGAGATGAATTAGATTGAACTATATCTTTCTAAAAAATTGAAATAGAGGGCGTAAACGTAAGACCAAATGTATGGTAAAATCTTTATAGATGTTGTAATAAGAGAGTATGAGTATAAACTACCTACCTACACAAAGTAATCTATGTAAATTCATAAAGATACCTAAATTGTCCTAAAGTTTCTTCTTAAAGCAAGCGACATGATTTGAATATTTTATCAACAAAGAAATGCATTTCCCATTAATATTATGCATAAAAATAAAATATTCCTTTGCACTTAGAGGAAAAGACACTGCAAGAAAAAGCTGCTATAGCAAAGGTTATAAAGATGGGTTTTAGTGTTACAAGATTGGTCAAAATTGTTAAAAGCATCTATCCTACAACCTTCACCAATCACCAATGGTACCAGAAGTTTTGTGGAAGTTTTTACGAAAATTTATTGTAACAAAGGCTTTAACGAAGGTTTTTTCATCGGTGTTCTTTGTTGATATAATAACACCAATTCTAACAAATACAAAATCCATCGATGCTTGATCATATATATAACACTCGTGGACACCAAAAATTTTAATGGTACGGGTGCTTTGTAACAATGCGGGCACTTGTGCTTTATAATAAATATAACAATGGTGCTTATGAACAGTTTTAAAGCACCTATGCAATAAGGAAAGGTAAACACGTAGGTTGAAGTTGTGTAGGACGTTGACTTTGACTACATTTTCAAAATTCAGTGGTGCCGTTTTGATATAGTGGCATGCTAGTGCGCTTATGTAGAAAGCACCAGGGCGTAATAATAACAAAGCACCAGGGCGTAATAATAACACAGCACTAGGGCATGCAACAAGTACTTTGTTGGACCTGTGTGTATTTGTTTTAAACTCATTGATGCTATATTTATTGTGTCGAGAGGCGCATTCTATAGCCCGGTATGAGGTAGAAGTGTGATTCCGTGCTCAACGTGGAGATGACAAGTGTCACAATGTCGGCTCATGATAAATATATATTTAAATCTCCCACAATGTCGGCTCATAATAAATATAATTCCGTGCTCAACGTGGAGATGACACGTGTCACATA
>LPNX010395462.1:1036330-1063309 GCA_001517045.1 Pseudotsuga menziesii
CCGGGAAAGAAAAAGACTACTTGCTGCAATCAGTGGAGTGGTTTGACGCATTCACTTTTCTTTTTAATTATAGTTTTTAATAGTTTTTGAAAATTATAATATCAATNAAACACATTGGTGTGATTAAATTGATCAAAGGTATTGATATTCATTTTCAATTTGGACACTCACTCGTGACATTGCACTGAAATATCTATATTTATTTTTTATTTTTATTTTAAATTTCATTATTCATCAAAATAGAAATATTTTTTTATATATTTGTGTTCATATAATTTGAATTTGAATTATTGTGTTTGGATTAATTTGTTATATCATAAGTTTTTAAATTTATGCATCCATTGCAACATTTAATCATCTATATATCTAATCAACGATGTAACATTTCACAACATTGGACAATGCAATATAATAAGAAACTTGATTTTATTATATACTAGCAAACCATATTTTTGAATAATATGACTTATATACACCGATTGGCATATATCAATAATGGCAACACATTTAAAATTGGTTGATATACGTCGATTTCAGTATATATAATCCATATTATTAAAAAATATGGCTTGCTAGTTGACGGTCGAAATAGTTTTAGGTAAACTTTCATATTAATATGAGTAATATTAAGAATGTTGGAATTCTTAATGATGATAAGAGGGGGTGTGACTCAGTATCTTTAACAGATTAAACAAATTTTGACTTTAAAATTTATGCACCAATGCCAATTCAAATCATATCAATAAAATACAATTGTGTACAAAGTATTTTGAAAGTAACTTTATACATATGAAGTTTTTTATTACATAGATAGATGGGAGACAACATTCTCCATAAATGTGAGCACCAACTCACTCATACATCAATCTGATGGGGACACCAATCCAACATACAATCACCAACTCGGAAAATCACCAACATAGATGGAAGTTAGGTTTGTTTCTTTAGTCTTGTTGAGGCTTGGAAAATCCTAGGTAACATCAATAGAGATTCTTCCCAATAAACGTTCCCAATTAGCTCGTTATTGTTTGATATGGGGAATCCGTTTGGTTTACGGTCCGGCTACCGTAGGTCAAGTAATGGTTTAAGCTTGCTTTACCGGTTGTGGTCCGGTCCACCGTTTAAGTGTATTATTAGAGGAAATTTCAACTCAAAATGGGCCTTTTAACTTTTATTCAAATTCCATGTCATCATGTGTTAGCCAATGAAATTGCTTTAAATTTGAAATACCGTATAAGTCTTAAACACTTTTTTAATATAAATTTGGGGATAGGTATCATAAAAACTACTTTTTTTGTTTGTATTTTTGACATATCTCCCTGTGTTTTTACTCAAATTTCGATCGGGAGAGCTCGTTGGATGCGGAATTAAATTCCGCATCCAACAAGTACCCACTCGGCATACTTTTGATGGACCCCGGTACCCCAAAAACAAGAAATACCTGAAAAACAGAATGATGACATCATCATTCCGTTTTTTCAGGTATTTCATCATTCCGTTTTTTTAGGTATTTCTTGTTTTTGGGATACCGGGGTTCGTCAAAAGTATGCCGAGTGGGTACTCGTTGGATGCGGAATTAAATTCTGCATCCAACGAGCTCTCCCGATCGAAATTTGAGTAAAAACACAGGGAGATATGTCAAAACTACAAACGAAAAAGTAGTTTTTTTCTTTTCTTCCTCCAAAATTAATAAATATTATTTTATTATTTTAACTATTATTTTATTAGTTCATTTTAGGAGGCCCATTTTGAGTTGAAATTTCCTCTAATAAGTTTTGTTTTATTTTATATATGATATGCAAGTGCCTAATCTAAGTGCAATCTATAGAGACAACAAAGTGTTCACAATGTGATGCACAAGTTCTTACCTCTTGTCTTATTACCCCTTTTGCTTCTAAATCATAAACAAATAACAACGATGCTAAGCTAGCTAATTCTATCTAACCTATCCCTACGGAGCAAGATTATATTTAATGATGAGTAATGTATTGTAAAACATGCATAAAGAATATTGCAGATAGTTGTTCATGATTCATAATACATGTATACACATGGAAAGATAACAGAGAGATAGCTCATTGTTAATTAAAACATTCATTACTCAATATACTGCATAAGTTTCATAAAATAACAGGAAATCATTCATAACATCGAAGTAATTCATAATTCAGAATGATCTCACAGTTCGTAGATTAAGCTGAAACAGAAATAATTCGACGTTCAATCGATCTACAGCATGCATTTGAAACTTCACAGCTCCTTCTCCAGCAGAAAATATGGTTTTCTTTATTATAAAAGGAAGTAGTTCTTCTTACAATAAACTTCACAAAAATATAGCATGGAAAAGTCCCTCCTAACATCTACTTCACCTCGACTTATATAAAAAAACAAAATGACTCCTGAGTTTCCTCCAACCTTTTGGGCTTCCTCGACTCTTCCTTTACAAAATTTTGTCCTCTAATGCATGCACTTAGAAAGGAATAAATACAAAACATTTAAATAATCCTCAGTTTGTGAATAAGACAAAACTAAGCGGGCCTAGTTGGTGTCTTGAAAAAAATGCCCCAAGCTTGTGCTTGTTCACTGATGACCTGGTATTCTGCAGTTTCCAATACACGAACTGCCACCTCATGCTTTGACAGCTGAGACTCGATTTCCTTCACCTTGGGTGTACTCTGACTCAAAGATTCTTCCAACAAGAGTTTGTGACCTGATGCTTGTATAATCCAAATCTTGATGTCTTCCTCACTAACAACTTCGAGCCTAGATATGCTTTCTTCTCCTTTTTACAGTGTCTCTTGCAAGTTCTTCAGATGTTCTTCCTTAATTGGGAAAAATTGATCCGGGGAGTCTGTTAGAATCATGCTCTGATTGTGAACCAGATGTATGCCTTTGTAAATTCAGCACACTTTTCAATAGTTTTCTCAATGGCTGTGTTTAATCTGACCACTGTTCTACACCCAAAATTCAGTATGGCTATCTCAATCTTAAGAATTCCTGCATATTTCTGAGGCATGTTAGCTGGAAAGTTTGAATGGGTTCCTATCCATGCTAATTGATTTTTTACAAGCTCTACCACATCCGATAATCTTCTCCAGAATTCTGATCAGCTGACTTCTAGCTCTTTCAATCTGACCTCAATTTGTTTAACTCTATACATCTCCCCTGCAAGGCTCAACAAAACCTGATTTATCTCTTTTTGCAACATCGAGGCTATATTCTGGAATGGAGTGATGTCCATCTATTTCTCCTTCGCCACTTCCAATTGATCTTTAAGTAAAAGGTTCTGAGCTTCCAGATCCTCTACTCTTTTGCTCGCTGCATCTCCTTTCTGTACTACTTCCACAACCTGCTTCTCGAGGTCTTTCTTCTCTCCTTCAATGATGTTCACTGATAATACTAGAGCATCCTTGTCAGATTGTAAAGTTTGGCATGCCTCTTTTGACTTCTCAATCTTACTGAGCATATCTTCATGCTTCTTCTTCAGACTTTGACCTTCACCTCATTTCTTTTTTAGAGTTTCCTTCATTTGAGAAATCTTCTTATGATACTGTTCCAAATCAGTCATTATTTTATCAACATTATCTTCATTAGCTAGGGCTGAGGCTACACCTTCCCTTTCCATAAGTCTTGGATCTTTGTCAATCCCCTGAACAATTGTCTTCTCAGTCACCGTGACTCCCTGCTTTTCCCCGGTGTCCACTTTCTTCTCATTTATCATGACAATTCTTTTCTTATTCTTGTCATAAAAAATGGTATTTAAATTGGCCACCTCCTACTCTTGGGATGGGATAAAAGGGATTAGTTCAATCCCTAATGTTGAAGTCGGATTTCCTTCTGCTGTGCTGCTAGATGGGACAGAGGATTCTATCAGATCATCATAAGACTGAGTTTTCTCTAGATTTGCACGATCTTGTTCCTCCTGCTCCTTTTGTCGAAGCTCTTCAACAACTTTCTCTGCATGTTCTCGTTCTTTGTCAGCTGCTTCCAGTATGAACCTCTCATTCTCTTCTTTCCTTTTATGATATTCTTCTTCTTGATTCTTTTTCGCAGTTTCTTCTTATGCTAACCTTTTCTCAGCCTCTTCTTTGGCTCTTATTTTCTCAGCTTCTTGTTCTTATAACCATCATTCTGCTTCTTCTGATAGTCATAGTGCCTCCTCTTGTCTTTTCTTAGAAGCTTCCTCCTCTTTTTCCTTCTGCTGCTTAATAGATTTTCCCTTTCCACATACAGTCGTTATCTTTTGTTTAAATCTCTTCCTCAAAGTTGTAATACTGCGTGCTTTTCGGAATATTTCTTCATCTTTATCCCAGTAGTTGGCGTACTCAAAATGTACTCCTGCTGCAGCACAATAATTAGAAACCTTATCCTAATAATGATTCATATGAAAACTTATCTCTCTAAAATGGAAGTACTCTAACTCCGTTACAAACTCTGGTGCACTCTTCACTTTGGAGAACCTATAACTTCCTATATAAGACAGGCCTGGGGGGTATACATCCTTCTTCTGTTCAAACAGGAAATTACCAACCCCATCAATGTAAAGTTTCCTCACTACTTCCTTGTGAATAACATAATCTGTAGCTTATTTTGGAAAAAGAGAAGGGGCCATCGTTCCGCCAAACATCCTCAGATATAGGCCTTCCTCTGTCAGGTAATAATGACCCATTAGAGCAAATTTCAACCCAAAATGGGCCTTTTAACTTTGATTCAAATTCCATGTCATCATGTGTTATCCAATGAAATTGATTTAAATTTGAAATACCGTATAGGTCTTAAACACTTTTTAAATATAAATTTGGGGATAGGTATCATAAAAAAACTACCCTTTTTTGTTTGTATTTTCGACATATCTCCCCGTGTTTTTACTCAAATTTTGATCGGGAGAGCTCGTTGGATGCGGAATTAAATTCCACGTCCAACGAGTACCCACTCGGCATACTTTTGACGGACCCCTCTACCCCAAAAACAAGAAATACCTGAAAACATCATCACGTTTTTTTCAGGTATTTTTTGTTTTTGGGGTAGAGGGGTCCGTCAAAAGTATGCTGAGTGGGTACTCGTTGGACGCGGAATTTAATTCTGCATACAACGAGCTCTCCCGATCGAAATTTGAGTAAAAACACAAGGACATATGTCAAAAATACAAACAAAAAAGTAGTTTTTTTTCTTTTCTTCCTCCAAAATTAATAAATATTATTTTATTAATTCTTTTTAGGAGGCCCATTTTGAGTTGAAATTTCCTCTAACTGATTATCCTATACAATCTTCAAGGTTTCTTCAGACATGCAATCACACTCAGCAAGGAATACTAATCTATACAGTGGCATTATGAAGTCTTCACGAATACTCTTATAGTGATTGAAATATTTGTGTGCCCACAACAACTGATATGCAGCATAGACAAGAGACTTGGCCTTATCCCATTGAAAATTCAGAGTCGGGAATGGTTGTGTGCAAAAAATATAGTCGATCAGAAATGAGCTCATATAGAACTCTGATTTCTTTTGCGAGACTCCTCCCAGTGCTGCACTTATGCATGAGGACAAACTGTTAGACACTATATTGGCCCAGTTGAAAATGGTGCCTTGAGTGGCCACAAAGAATACTACGGGTACCCATCTCAGTTTTAAATTATTTCCATTGGCTCTTCCAAATATCATGTTCAACATCAATGCTATCAATATATAGGGAGTGCGAAGGTTAACAGTTTCATATTCCCTGGACGACCTTGTATGAAAATTCTTTCCGGGAACCATCATTCTTTTAAAATTGTCCAAAACATCTAGAGTAAGGTCATTTAACCATCCTTCAGTTAGATAGGTCTGGGGCGTTGGTAGGTTATAGGCCATAGCTACATAAGATGGGCTATAAGGAACATAACCCTATCCTTCAGTATTAGACAAAATCATTTTTTTTACATCAGCCTCAGGAGGATCCAGCCTATTACTTCTGAACATGGAAAAAGTTCTAGACGTGTGGCAACCTTCATGATTGTTGACCTCTCTATATTGGCATATATGGATAAATCCTCCAATCCTGCATCTGGGACACTTTGATTGGTGATCATTCGGTAGATTTCCCCCCACTTTTACTCAGGTTCGATGCCCGTGACAACTTTGGTATATTCATATATAACTTCAACTCAGATTATGATCTCTATCTCTGGATCTTCGTCCACAGCTTGCGCCTTCTTCTTCTGTTTCTGAGTCATGTTTCTATATGAATGACAAGACTATTTTGATCATACAACAACATGTTAGATTCAATCTATTCCAATTATATAACCACAATTTGATAAACTGCACACTAAACAAAAACCAATTTTAACCAGAAATTTCTTTATCGAATCATCATAATGCATAATGACTAAATTCCTGTGTCTACCCTGAACGTGCTCTCTTAGAAAGGAAAACACACAAAAGGCTTAAAAATTTCTAGGGGAGTACTGAACAAGGGTCACAGGAAAGTACTATGCTGCACTGTCCCTTAGGGTATCACCACGGTAACACATCTTCTTGGGCATATTGATGTCAACACTGTCGACGAGAAAGGAGCAAATTAGAGATGCCCTAGGAAGAAAAACCTCATGGATAACCAGGGTTTTCACCCTAAATGGAAATCCCTCCCATGAAATTCTGCTAAAACGCCTATTTTGACTGGCCAACGACCGCAATCTCACCATAGTCCGATTAATGAAATGAGGGAGTGGGGAAAACGGTGAAACACTTATCTTCCCACTGCCCTCCTTCTACCAATGACTATCAGGGAATTTTTCATGGCAGGGTCTGGGAAAATAATGAGTGGGGTAGGTAAAAGAAACGGTGACCCTGGCTAACCAAACAAGAGCAGCACTTCAGAATAATATTGACCGCAATGTTTAAATACCCTCCATGGAAAAGAGACCAAACCTAACCCTACCAAGCTGTTTCATAAAACTTGCCAAGTAATAGTACAAGTAATGACTGAGATCCTACTTGGATTGCTGATATGACCTGGAAAAGAGCGTGATCTCTACTGGCTAAATTTGCTCATTCGAATGACAGCTCCGCATACTCCAAATGGCTAACAATATCGTGGAAAATTCCCTTACGGGATTAAATAGGTTTTAAACAAGGGTGAGCATAATAAAAATGCCTCAGGAGGGAACCCTGTTAGCTCCCCAAAATCATATCGGAACTGATCCTGTGAATGACTGCAAGTGCTTCGGATGGAAGAAAAGAACGGGCTCGACGTCTATTGGGTGGTTAAGAACTAATTTGCCGAGATGGGTAAAAGGATTTAAAGATGAATTGGTAAGAAAAACAACTACCACCCACACCGAAATCGGAAATGCTTTCAGGAAGACATCGGATATGCATCGAACTAAGCATACGAAGCATCGGCAATGAAATCATCTCTAGGCTCTCGAAACACTCAGAAATAAACAATCGAAATGATGGATAGAACAATAACATCTCCTGCAGACATTGGAAAAAGAAACGACAAAATGATCTGATGCATCGGAAAGACTTCGGATAATCGACTAGGAGCATCAACAAGTGTTTTTCGATACCATAGACCAAGGTACATCCGATGTGTCGGGATATTTTTTTGCAAGACTTTTTGGAAGCGCAAGACACAGAGAATCGAGTGGCTACAACACTACGCTTCTAATATGTTGGATGAACTTCAAGAGTGCATCCAATACATTAGGTAAAATAAAAGAAATCTTCTTTTGCAAAAAACATTAAGTCATGAAACAACTCTTGTGAGGTAAAGATAGACTTTCAAAGCTTTTCTAAAAACTAAAAAGAGTAGGGTCCCCTAAAAAGTAAAAAAAAATTGGGATGATATTTGCAACAAAAACAAATGGTGACTAACTGGCGGACACAGATCTCTGGAAAAATGACTTTTGAACAAAGGCTGCTTTAAAGTATCCTGTTAAACAAAATTTATCAGATTTCTTTAAGATGCCCAAATTTTTCTAGAATGCAAGATTTATAAATTTTAACATTGATTATGGTCCAATAGGATAGGGGAACTAGGATTTCAAAGTCTTGATAACTCTTCCGAGGCCAAGATATGAAGTTCATTTTACTTTTGCCTTCAGACTACTTCCAACTTAGACACCACAGGATTGTAAGAGGGTGTGAACAAACATATTCCTTTATTCCTCATTCCCATGCATTTGCATTCTTTTGATGTTTTTTTGGACTTTTGTCCTTTTGAGTCTTCCCGGATTGCTTTCTTCATTTGAAATTTGTTTTAGGTTCTTCCATCCATAGTGTCCTTTTGTGTAAGAGATATTTTGTTTTCAGCTCACGGACGGAGAAGAACCTTTGAACAATCTTATCCAAACTGATTTTATTCAATATGTATTTTGATGTATATTTTCTTTCTGGCAGATTTGACTCTTTTGGCCGTTTGGCTTTCATTTGTGGCATGGGATTATTTTAAATACCATACAACTGTTTACCCTGCTTCTTTTCCATGGGTCTTCCATTGTTAGCTTCCTATGACATAATTTAGTGTGAAGTGAATGGAGCCTCAAAATAGTATTTTGGACTTTTCTGACCTTAGTTATTTGACAAGGATTAAACATGACTTCAATGTGTTCAAAATCTGTTCAAATAATCTACCAATATTAAAGGATCTTTAACCATGATACATGTGCGAATAGTAAGCAGTCCTTTAGTCAAAATATTTTCAGTCTATCCAGAAATCTAATGAACTCCAACGCCAAAGGTTGTGCTAGTTTATTGAATACATAAATTGAAGCAAACAAAATGCAATAAATCATACTATAAGAAATCAAAGTGTAAATAAAGTAGAAAAAAACTAAGGAAAACACAATTGAAACAAAAATTTATTTATGTACAAAGAAAACTAAAGAACATTAAGAAAAATATGGTTTGAGAACTAAACCATTGACTGGCAAGTTCTCTTCCCACCCCTGTAAATCTTGTAATTTATAGGTTGAGGGGCCTAACTTCTCTGCAATTTGAAAAGGGCCTATCCATAATTGCTGATCATGCGGGTGATCCCATTTAAGCACCAAATCACCTACTTCAAATTCCCTCTTTCCGGATTTGTGCTTATCGAACCATATTTTCACTATTTCCCGTTGGTACTTAAACCTCTCTTTTGACTTGGATTTAGATTCTTCCATCTTTAGCTGAGTATTGATTTGGATTTGCAAGACCTCATTTTCAGTTCCTCTAGAGGCTTGAGCTAGTTGAGAGAAAGTCAACAAAATATTGGGAGGCAAGATGGCTTCTTTCCCGTAGACTAGAGAATAGGGTGACACACCTAAGGAATTCTTGGGTGTGACTCGATCAGCCCAGAGTGCATTAGGAAGAGCTAGGTGCCAACTCCTTGGATTTTCTATGACTGTTTTCTTTAAAATCCAATGAGATTTTTATTTGTAGATTCTGCTAGACCATTACCTTACGGATAGTAGTTAGCATAATAATGTAACTTAATCCCTTTCACATTTGCAAATGCAGTCAGTCTAATAGATGAAAAACAAGAAGCATTATAAAAAACCAAGGAAATTGGAACCCCAAACTTGGTCATAATATGATCTTGCAAGAAGTCCATAATGACATCTTCATTCACTTTTCGCAACGGGATGGCTTCTACCCATCTACTGAAGTAGTATGTTGCTGTCAAGATGTACTTGTGCTGCAATGAAGAATTTGGATTTATTTCTCTGATAATATCAATCCCCCATTGTTCGAATGGCTCGGAAATAATAACCAACTTTAATGGTCCTGATGCCTTTGTTTATCTTCTGCCGCTTCTTTGACAAGTATCACATTTCCTAACAATAGTGTGATCATCCTTAAACAGAGTCGGCCAATAATACCCATCCCTCAAAATCTTATGTGTTGTAGTATCTCCTGAGAAATGACCTCCAGTAGGGCCATCATGTAACTCCATTACAATCTTAGCTGCATCTTCATGTTCCAAGCATTTGAGAAGAACCCCGTCATAGTTTTTTCTAAATAGAACTCCATCAATAATCTAATACGAGGCTGAATTTAAGCATAATTCTCTCCTCTGCTTGGAATTCCAATGTTCAGGAAAGTATCTTTGTTGAAGATAATGAACCAAGTCTCTGTACCAGGATTCTGGAGCTGTAAATAAAGGACATACATCAACCATATGTAACTCGGATTCATTCTTCCAAACGTTATCTTCATTTTCCTAACTCTCAGTCATCAATTTTCAGATCCCTTTCCCTTTGACTATGGTCACTGGTTTGAATTCTAAATCATATTCTTGTAAGGTTGTTACCTAGTTACCTCTTCTCTCTCCTAACTCTTTTTGTATGAAAAGAGATAGACTACCGAGTGTGGAACTATCACTTTGGTACAGTTCTTCAGTATATATGGTCTAAATTGCTTCACCACCTTAAAGACTGCATAAGCTTTCTTATTAACTGTGGGGTAATTCAATTCATCCCCTTGCAGGCTAGTGCTCATAAATGATATGGGGTACTCATCTCCCCCTTCTTCTTTTTGCGTAAGCACCACTTCTAATGAATTATCTGAAGCAAAAGTGTACAAGATGAAGTCTTTTTCAAAGTTGAGACTTTTAAGGGATGGTGCATGAGCTATTGATGTTTTTATCTTGTTAAATGCACCCTTCTCTAAATAAGTCCACTTGAATTGGACACTTTGCTTGACCATTTGCAGCAAAGGTTTGACTATTTGAGAAAAGTCTGGCACAAACCTTCACACAAATTTATTGTCCCCATAAAATATTGCATACCTTTTTTTATTATGGGATAAAGGGATATGTTCTATTTCTTTAATCCTTTCTAGGTCTATCGAGATCCCTTTCTTCGAAATTACGTGACCCAATACCTTTCCTTCTGTAACAGTGAACACACATTTCTTTGGGTTTAAAGAAATGCCATACTTTCTACAACGTTCAAAAATTTGTTTTAAATGAAATGCATGTTCTTCTCTTTTGTTAGAAAATATCGTGACATCATCCAAATAAACCACTACACTCTGTCCAATCATACCGCGGAAATCTATATCCATAGCCCTTTGGGAAAGTTTCTCCAGTGTTAATGAGTCCAAAGGGCATTCTTCTATATGCAAAAGTCCCCCACTTAGTTCTGAAAGTGGTCTTCAGTCTGTCTTCTTACACTACTAACACTTGGTTGTATCCTGAGAAACCATCTAACAAAGAAAACAGCTCATAGCCTGAGACCATCTGTAATATCTGCTGCATGGGTGGGACAGGGTAATTGTCTTTATCAGATGCATGGTTTAAATTTCTGAAATCAACACAAAGTATGATCTCTCCAGACTTCTTTTGTACTGGAACCAAATTGGAAACCCATTCTGAATGTATAACCTTGAATATGATCTTAGCATCAAGAAGATTCTTCACCTCACTTTGAATTAGAGGTTCTAGTTTGGGGTGCATCTTCCTCAGAGGCTGCTGGAAAGGCTTGACTCCAACTTTGATTGGAATGAAATGTTGTATAATTTTGGTGTCATAAGTTTTGAGTTCTTCATATGTCCAAGCAAAGACATATTTGTATTGCCTGAACAAGCTGATGAATTTGCTCCTTTCCCCGGGTTCACATATCTGGGATCAACCTCTAACCCTATATTTATCAGCTCGAATTGCAAAGACGAACTGTGTGTCTTGACATTTATTGGTCTTCTAAACTCGGTTTCTAGATCGAACATTTGTTCTAACATTTTGACCTCTTTAGGAATAAAATTTCCATTCTGGAGGTTTGCTTAATGTTCTTCATCATCTATTATGGCTCCTTTGAAGGTTTCACCATTCGTTAGACATTCCAAAATTTGTTGATCATCATCAAACACCCTCAGATAGGTGATATTGTCTGGAACGGAATGCCTGAAAAGCAATTCAATTGAACATCTGTTATTCGTGGGTACCAACCTTGCAGCTGAAGTAGCTAACAGGTCAGCTGCTGCATTCTTTAACCTAGGAATTGAAGTGATATTGAATGCATCAAATTTTGTTAGTAAATCCCATACTTCATTTTGATAAGCCTTCAAATGTGGTGATATGCAATGAATTTATTTCGGACTTGTTTAACAATGATTTCAAGATCTCCATACACTTTTAGATTTTTTACTTTCAATTCCATTGCCTTTTTAAGTCCCTGTACTAATGCTTCATACTTGGCTATGATTATTAGTGCACTCAAATTCTAATCTACAAGAAAGGAAATATTTATTATTTTTTTCGGGATCCATCAGGACACAGCCAGCTCCTGATCCTTCCAGGGTTTTGGAACCATCAAAATAAATAATCCAAAATTTTTCTACCTCTACTGAATTTGAACTACTATCTACATCTGAGACTAACTCTACTATATTACAACCAATATTATCAGCCCATAAAAACTGAAGGAGATTGGGTTGGGTATATGATGTGTCACTGGCTTCTTCATCTTGATAATTTTCTGGTTCAAGCTCAAGAAAATAGTTCCCCAAAAACAGAGTTAACTGGTTCATTCTTCCCCTCCAACTATGTTAAATTGTGTTTCATCTAAGGTTCCTTCAACACCTTTATCTGATTCTGGAAACCTTTGTAGGGAAACCACAAATGTGACCAATCTGAGGAAAAACAACCATCTAATTTCGTTGACCAGTCCCGACTCAACACCAGCCCATAGGCATCTGGGATGTCTGCTACCATAATGCCTATATACTAGAAAACCATATCATCTGCTGACAAACGTATCAGGACACCCTACATTTCTCCCACCACTTTAACTGCAGTCCTATCTAATTGGACAACTTGACCTGTAGTCAGCTTGGGTTGACCGTTTATCTGCTTGCAGACTAAAAGCGGAATAACATTCACTAATGCTCCAGAGTCCACCAAACAGTTATGTACGTTGAAATTAAAAATCTCAAAAGTAAGTAGGAATGCTGGTGTTTTATATTTAGAATTCCCCCCTATACTTGCTTCACCAATCTCTTCCTCAGACTGGTTATCATTCTGTGGTTTCGTTATAGGTGTCTCAAGCACTTTCAACAACTTTTCCTTTTGTTGGGGTAAGTTGCACATTTCAAACAAAGAGATGTTTGCCTTAGTCTTTTTAATATCTTCTATTATGTCGTATTCCATTTCATGCTCGGTGGAATTTTTCTTGACATTTTCTACTTTTTTTTCTGCATACTTCACAGGAATACTGACTATCTTGGGATTCTGAATTGTGATGACAAACTCTGGTATATTAATGGTCTAAGTATTATTTTTTATCTTCTTCATGTTCTCCTGAAGTTTCTTTATTTTGGGCATTATCGTGTTATCTTCTTTCAATGGGCCCTGACTCCTTGTTGTAACATTTGTTTCTGATATTTTTTCTTCCTCAGTGAATCCTTCATCCTCTATAATGAACAGGGGTGCACAATCCCATAAATCCATAGTATCTTCTTCTTGTATCTCTGTTGGTTTATGATCTTTCTCTCCTCCATCCACAGTTTCCATTAACTTGGAATCTAGTAATTGATTCATCACTAAAGTCATAGAATTTATCCACTATGGGAAGTTTCTTTCAGAATGAGGCTACTGATGGAATGTACAGAAATCTTCCATCCCCACTTTAGTTAAGTTCATAGCAGAGGGACTATGAGAGGGAGGTTTGGATGGACCACTGTCATCTCTCTTTTTGTAATAAGGTTTGAATTGCTTCTTGGCATACTTCTCCTTTTCCATGTCAATTATTTTATTCGAAAGTTTCTGCACCATTTTGACCACACCATCTAATTCCTGTGACCGCTCATCTTTAGGCTTAGTTAACAAAAAAGGCTTTCTGTTTCCAAAAGTTTTTTCCTTTGATTGTGCAGGATATTGGTATATAATCTCCATTTTGGCTTCCACTTTCTCAGCTTCCTCATATATTTCCACTAAGGTGGGATTAACTGATCTTTTTACAAACATAGCTAGGTCGAGACCAAGAGTTGAAATGTAATGCTCAATTAAGGTGTTCTCCGTAGGTTTTATAGCTGCATCAAAGTTATTTAGATGGGAAACTGTTAAATTTTCATATGCTAAGCTAGATCATTAGTATTTCATTTCGATTTCATAACAAAAGCATATAAACAGGATCATTGGAAGATAGACAAGCACAACCATACAAAAGAGAACACAAAGATTTATCCTGGTAAAACCTTAAAGGGAAAAACCCAGCAAAAGCTTACTCAATATAGATGCCCCAAAATATAAAAGATAAAATCAACAAGGAGATCAAAGCCTGATCCTCCTCCTTCTCTAGCTACTCTTCTCTTCTCCACTAATGTGCTACACAAGTGAGAGTGTGTGTTCCAAATGAGGAGCGCTACACTTATATTTATATTCATCCGTTCACTTAATTAACTCATCCAACATGCAGGCTTGAGTAACACATGTAGGCTCAAGTAACTGCACTGGGGTGCTAATGACCCACCTTTACAATTAGAGGGGACTACCTCATGACTCTTATTAGTTCTTCCGATTAGAAACATCGGGGTACAAAGTAATACAAGTGGTTCTCTCGGTAGGACCATCGGGGACCACAAAAATATACATATAGAATATTCTTCGAAGTTACAATATTTCAACACTCCCCCTTAACGAGAAGGGTATTCTACAACAACATCAACAACAACAATAGAGAGAGATAGAGGACATCATCAACATCATCAGGGTAACACATCTATAAATCATTGGAATCTTTTCAACATCATGTAGTCTTCATCTTCAATCTTCAGTCTTCAGTAACAACAACACTCTGACTGTTTTGATCAGCAACAACTTCTTCAGCATTTTGAATTTTCGAATAGCATCATCATCATCATCCTATTCTGATATTTCGATTAGCAACATCAACAATCTCATCATCAGTACTTTGACCTTTCGAACAACAACATCATTATCATCATATTCTGATCTTACAATCAACAACATCAGCAAAATCATCATCAACAATTTGACCTTTCGATCATCATCAACATCTTCAATACTTTGACCTCTCGTTCAGCAACAACTTCAACACTTTGACCTTTCGATCAGCAACATATTCAACACTTTGACCTTTCGATCAGTAGCAACATCTTCAGCACTTTGACCTTTCGATCAGCAGCAACATCTTCAGCACTTTGACATTTCGATCAGCAGCAACATCTTCAACGCTTTGACCTTTCGATCAGTAGCAACATCATCATCAAAGCATCAAAACATCGTCATCATCATACATCATCATCAAAGCATCGCCATCATCACACTCTGATCTTTCAATAAGAAACATAATCATCATCACACTCTGATCTTTCGATCAGAAACATCATAGAAACATCATCATCATCATCATCATACTCTAATCTTTTGATTAGAAACATCATCATCAAATCATCATCATCATCACACTCTGATCTTTCGATTAGAAACATCATCATCATCATACTCTAATCTTTCGATCAGGAACATCATCATCGACATACTCTAATCTTTCGATCAGGAACATCATCATCATCAGCAACAATCTGCAAAAGACAAAGAAGTCTTTGGATGTCTTTTGGACTTAAAGTCCAGGGATGATGCAATCCTACCACATTCTCGACAAATGAAGTTACCAGATCCGTTCTGAACCGAAGTTCAAGGATGATACAATCCTGCCACCTTTTCGATGACCGAAGTTCACTCGATCCGTTCTGAACCGAAGTTCAAGGATGATACAATCTTGCCACCTTCTCAATGACCGAAGTACACCGGATCCGTTCTGAACCGAAGTTCAAGGATGATACAATCCTACCACCTTCTCGATGACCGAAGTTCACCGGATCCGTTCTGAACTGAAGTTCAAGGACGATACAATCTTGCCACCTTCTCGATGACCGAAGTACACCGGATCTGTTCTGAACCGAAGTTCAAGGATGATACAATCCTGCCACCTTCTTGATGAACAAAGTACACCGGATCCGTTCTGAACCAAAGTTCAAGGATGATATAATCCTGCCACCTTCTCGATGACTGAAGTTCACCGGATCCGTTCTGAATCGAAGTTCAAGGATGATACAATCCTGCCACATTCTCGATGACCGAAGTTCACCGGATCCGTTCTGAACCGAAGTTCAAGGATGATACAATCCTACCACATTCTCGATGACTGTTGAAGTCTAGGGTTTCAACATTATTCAAGCATACATTAGGTTCATGCACAGCGATCAAAGACAAAGAAATATGGGAAGGGACGTCCAATCCGTCTTTGCATTATCTTTGATAATTATTTATACATTATGAGGTAGGTTGGAGCGGTTGTACCCGCTCCAACTACCTATTTATTAATATTTATTTATCTTTTAAACTATAATTACATGATGACATTTAGGAGGTAATTAGCCCCCTCTACATCTCCCCCACAAACAAAATGTTTCTTCGTCCCGAAGAAAACAAAGAAAACTGCAGCAACGTCCTGGGTCTCTGCTACTGCGGAGTAGTCCTCACTGTGCATCAACCATGCATACCGGTCTGCATAGGTAACTCAGCCGCAACAGCCGCCAGCTTGATAGGAAAACACACGTGTACAAGGCTCTACTGTGACTGGTTACTCTTCAGCCTCCATCTTCAATCTGACAATAGTCCATCGAAGTCTCATCCTCTCACAACGGCGGGAAATCATATTCTTCCGCAACTAGGTATTTTGGTTTAAAGCCTCACCCGGGCTCATCTGACCGGCATCTCCATCGGTTCAGGCATGCGGGGCCTTTTGGCTCTTCGATTTCCTATGTCATTTCTCTGTCTTCTGGCTTTCCGAGGTCACAACCTAGGAACAGTTTCAGCATTTTGATAATGAGGGGTGCATTGTCATCATGTTCATTGAAGCGCTTCGCTGTGTAGGTGAATGATATTTGCTTGAATGCCATCGTCGTCATCTGGTTCTATCGTGAGAGTATGAATTTCCTGCTCCAACCCAACCGACCTGTTTCAACCGACATGCCCCCACCGACATGATCATATCGACCACTTGAAATGCCGACCAAAGTGAGTTGGACCCACAGAAGAATCGACCATATTTTTAGAACTTAATCAACGCTCAGTCAACCAAGGAGGCAAGGTATTTAACACAAAATAAACTCCATAATGTTACCTCTCATGATGCATCAAAATTTTTAATCCGTAGTCGGGACAGGGTCGACGAAATGGTGGTCGACCAGCTCAGTCGGGTCGATGGAGGTCGACCAGATCAGTCGGGTCGCTGGCCCAATGTGCTAGTCGGTAGCTTGGTCGACAGGACGAGCAGTCGGTGGTATCCATCAGTCGGTAGTATTTTTCTTCCATCTTTGAATTTGCATCCATTGTTGAAGTCAAGGCATTGCCTTGAATGCATATAAAAAAATATGTATAATTGGAAGCAATACGTGGTTATACATAGCAAGCAAAGTTCAGGCAACCATCGCCATCGTGATCAGTTTCTAAGTTCTGCTCGGAAACTCGCGCATTCTTCCTATATGAGTGTTTCGAGTTCGTCCTCATTTTCATATTCTATGTCATCATCGCGGATGTCAACCATGGGCGCACTGCCAGTCTTCAATATCTCGACCTCCTCAGGCTGCAGTCGGAGCGATTGGGCAAGAACGTCCACAGTAACGTCGGCCATGTATGGATGCAGGAGGGCCTCGGCAGCGGTGATCCTTGTCCGCAGGTCGAAAACAAGCATTCTCTCCAGTAAATCTACCGCTTCCATTGATTGAGGCTCTGGACAATAGTTGTGGCCTGCTCCGATTTCGACAGATCCATCGGAGACATGGCGGTGTTTTGGGTTGTCGTGGGGCTCTCTATAGACTCCGCGCAAGCACAGAACATACCACAAAAGAATGCTAGGTGACCTGGGTGCTTCATCGATCGACAAACGTTTCCAGAGCCAAATTCATACGAAAAATTCATCTTCTTTAATGGATTAATTATTCTTGAGCTGATTTTTCCCTCTAGAACGTGGAGACTGACCGTTCTTTGGGCTTATCTCTTTGGCAGAATTGGATTGTGGAAGACGATTTATTTCTTTCTTTCCTTGACAAGTCGACTATTGATATTATATCGACCAACTGGATCTATGTTCAGTATGGGAGCATGCCTCGTTGAATCGACAGACCCGCTCTCTCATGGACGGCAAGCGGTTGATCCAGGTCGTTGCCTTCAGTGTGCGAGGTCCTTTCAACAACATCTATAGTAATTGTAACATCAAAACAATTTTCAAACACACGGTCTGAACAATAGCCACGCGCAACTACTGGTTCTTCTTCACGACAGTTTCTCCTTTAGGTTCGACCACCTCCATCTGCTGCTGCTGTCACCCAGACCGGATAGAGGCGGCAACGGCGCCAATGTTGAAGTCTAGGGTTTCAACATTATTCAAGCATACATTAGGTTCATGCACAGTGATCAAAGACAAAGAAATATGGGAAGGGATGTCCAATCCGTCTTTGCATTATCTTTGATAATTATTTATACATTATGAGGTAGGTTGGAGCGGTTGTACCCGCTCCAACTACCTATTTATTAATATTTATTTATCTTTTAAACTATAATTACATGATGACATTTAGGAGGTAATTAGCCCCCTCTACAATGACCGAAGTTCACTGGATCCGTTCTGAACCGAAGTTCAAGGATGATACAATCCTCTGAACCGAAGTTCAAGGATGATACAATCCTACCACATTCTCGATGACCAAAGTTCACCGGATCCGTTCTGAACCGAAGTTCAAGGATGATACAATCCTGCCACATTCTCGATGACCGAAGTTCACCGGATCCATTATGAACCGAAGTTCAAGGATGATACAATCCTGCTGCATTCTCGATGACTGAGGTCACCGGATCACTTCTGCACATATGTCCCAGGATGATACAATCTCTCTTCATTCTCGAAGACCAAAGTCTCCAAATCACTTCTGGATATATGTCCTAGGATGATACAATCCCTCTTCATTCTCGAAGACCGAGGTCTCTGGATCACTTTAGGGCAAGTGCCCAGGGATGATACAATCCCACTGCAACATCACTACTCCCCCTTTCAGGGAAGGTCTTTCCGAACCACACCAATCTTGTCTCGAAAGTGTTCAAACTTTACTTGAGACAGAGGCTTTGTCAGCGCATCATCATCTAAACCTTCTTCATCTACATCTTCAGTATGTGAATATTGAACTATCACCATCTATATCTCCAGTATGTGAATACTGAAAGCATCATCATCTATATCTTCAGTATGGGAACACTAAAACATCATCATCTCTATATTCAGTATAGAAATACTGAATCACCATCATATGTATCTACAATATGTAAATACTGAAACATCATCATCTACATCTTTATCTCGTATGTAGAAATACCGGATTTTTATGTGTTACGACGGAACACAGGGTTCTCTGTCATCATAATTCTAGTTATCACATAGAATCATTGTAATATCCATCTTCAGGTCAAAGAGACCTGATATCAGCTTCCGAAGCCATATGACTTCACAACTTAGCAGAGCAATATGCTATGTATTTTTCTTTAGCCGTGCTAAGAGAAACACTGGACTGTTTCCTGCTAAACTATGAACTCATAGCAAATCCCAGACTATAACATCCACCTGATGTGCTTTTTACTATTTGAGATACTTTCAGCCTAATCTGCATCTGTGTAGCCATACAATCTATACTCATGGCTACCATCATAGTATAGACCAAGGTCTATAGTCCCTTTCAAATATCTCATCACATGTTTTGCAGCTACTAGGTGAACCCGTCTTGGTTGAACAAGATATTGACTTAAGGTGTTCATAGTAAAAGAAATGTTTGGTCTGGTATTTGTTAAGTACATCAATGACCCAATCATCTGTCTGTAATGAGTCGCATCCACTAACTCTGATGAGTCATTAGCTAACAGCTTCAGGTTGGAGTCCATGGGTGTGGCCATGGATTTGCATTCCAACATATTGAATCTCTTCAATATCTCTACCGCATACTTTCCCTAGTTGAGAAAGATTCCTTCTGAACTTTGCCATACTTTCAAACCTAGGAAATAATTCATTAACCCAAGGTCTTTCATCTCAAATTATTCTGCTAGTTTCTTCTTGCTTTCCATGATCTATTTCTCATTCCCTATCAAGAATAAGTCATCCACATATAATAACAGGATGACAGGTTCATCTTCTACAACCTTGGGATAAAGGTTAGGATCAACTTTACTATTGGTAAAGCCCATAATTGACAGGAAACTATCTATCCTTCCATACCAAGCTCTGGGAGCTTGCTTCATGCCATAGAGGGCCTTCTTCAGCTTACATATATGAGTCCATCTATATTCAACTTCAAATCCTTGTGACTATTCGATGTAAAAATCTTCCCCAATCATAGCATTAAGGAAGGCTTGTCTTTACTTCATCATGGAAGCAACTACCATCATAGTTCTGAAGGAAGTGTACCTTGCTTCCTGGAGTAAGTGTCTCTTCAGAATTAATTCCCTCTTTCTTATAGAAACCTCTAGCCACAAGTCTTTCCTTACTTCTATCAGCAACATATTTTATCTTGCAAATCCATTTGTAAGATACCACATTCTTGCTTTCTGGTTTGAGTACTATATCCCAAACATCATTCTAGTATTCTTTCATCATAACATCTTCCATGAGTTCGTCTTGTCAGATCATCAACATATCCTAGTATTCTGCATTCAACTTTGAAGGTTGGAACCCGCTTTACTCTTGGTAAAGTCTCGATCCATCAGGAAACTATCCATCATGTCGTACCGTGTTGAACTCAGATATCTTCTGTAGTCACTCCCCCTGAAGTGGAGTATTATCTTCCTTCTTCATTCTGTACAGGTGGTTCTATGCTTGATATATACTAGTCAATAGAGTATGTCATGTCATAGTCTATTCTTTCTGAGGAAAATCATGAACCTTGCTTTGTACACTTGTTCTTGTAGATCCATATGGAAGATACTACGTACTTCCCTTTATGTCTCGAAATCATATTGTATACATCATTCCCCATGATCAACTGTTATTCTTTGATCATAGCTTCTTTCATAGCATTCTTTTCTTCATCTTGAGTTATCTCTCATACCCATGGTAGTCTTCATCCTTCGAGGTGGATCTACCACTCTCTAAAGCTCTTTCTTCCGTCATGGTGTCTTTGACCCTGGGAACTTCAGATTCATGTTTATTGAATTGTCATCACTTGTTCTTCGGAACAAGTCTCATCCTTCTTTTCTTGTAGGAGGTTGTACAGGACCTTTCCTACAATTCAAATGCACCAGTTGCATGGTTAGAACTATTTCATAAAATATGTGCATAACGACAAATTCTTATGCATCATACAACTGTTTAGCCAGTACACCATTCATCCATATCTCACAGAAACTTTCTAGATGCCTTCCATCTCTACCATGACATCATTGATATTGTGCACTAATCCAATATGTCAGCAAAGAGGTTTGATAAGTAGCAACGGAGAGTTGTATAGCACCATGAGCTACTTACCCATCACATGCATATTAGTAGTATACAATCAATCTATCATGCATAACAAATCAACTGAATATAATCAAATGTATAACAAAACAATATCATGAAATGACAATTGAATACTTATCTTTTATTTGTTTCATGGGTAGAATCCATCTTGATCATTCTACTTTATCATCTTCTTCATTCATGAAATCATCATTTCTTATCCAAATGATAATCTGAATAAGAGGTTCTTCAAGAATTGAGTTCTTCATATTCCTCATCGCTTGAGGGATCTTCTTTGAATGGTGAGAGCTTGATCTTCAATTGCTCCCATCTTCTTCTTCTCTTCTTATGAGTCGAGCTGAAAGTAATAACTTCCTTTTGGCATACATTCTTTGTATGAATGAATCCCATGATCCTGGGAGGCCATTCAAGGTGGCTATCACCACTTCTGCAGTCTTCACTTCTTATTTTACCTCTTCAATTTGTTTCTTAAGGTCATCTTCCGATGTATGTTATTTCCTTCAAATAGCTTGGTCAAGGAATCAAACATATCTTTCGGTGTCTTTAGGGAAGAGACTCATGGTACAAGTTGATCCGTGACTGAATCAACAATGATCTTCTTGGCCTTGACCAAGTTCTTCTGGTGTAAGGCTTTGAGCCTCATCTCCCTCTAGAGCTGGAACCTCTCTACTCATGTAGGTGTCCAATTCATTTTCTTCAGAGAGATCAAATACTTCCATTCTTGGAAGTTGTCAACTTCACCAATCTTATCATCAATCTGATGTGATATATCAATTTGAAATGAGAACCTCAAATGCAAATAGCAAAAGATTAGATCTTACCGATTTGAGGTGTCCGTCCTGCTTCCAGAGCTGGCTGATCTAGGGTTTGTCAGAGAAAACCTGATTTTCAAAACTTGGAATATTTCAGATCTGATTGGATAGAAAGATATATCTCTTCAAATGGAGCTGTCCAATGTACTCCTTTTCTGAAACCAGTGGAGGGAAGCTCCCGGAACAGGAAGCCCTAGTTTTCCAATTTCTTTTGCAGACATGCCTGTCACTGTTTCTGTGATATCTCCGAAATTACTACTCCTATGTGTCTACAATTTCTCACTGAGGTAACCTCGCATGTCCCTGATCCAAAACCATAGGTTTCATTAGAATTGGTTTCACCAATTGGGATGTATGATCCTTTTCCCTAGGTGACCTGTTACAGGACTGTTCAGAACAGTGAAGTTGTATGGCCTACCACGTGTCATTGTTTCATCTTCTGGTTCTAAACTTTGGACCAAAGAAATTATGGTTTGTGATATTTTGGGAACATCTTCATGAATTCCATTTGGACCTCTGCATCCCACGATATAGAAATTATCCCCAGGTGTCATGTTTAGCGATGAATTCTGGAAGAGGTTGGAACCCTAACTTGGAGGGATCATATCTCCCAGAATATACGGAATCTGAGGCTAGATTTTGGATATAGTGTACATCAAGATTTTATCTTCATCCTTTGAAATTTTCATCTCCTGAACCTTCTCCAATCGTGGGATATAGCGAATGTACCAAAACGTAGCAGTTTTAGTATTTAGGGTTTTTTTTTTCTATCTCGACGTCAAACTAGGGTTTGACTTTCCCGGAATTTCACCCAACCAAAAATCTTGATCCAGGTCTCTAAACTTTGATTTTGATGAGGAGAGAAATCCTATGCCGGGCTCACTAAAAAATTCTTCTTCTGAAAGAAGCCCTAATTTCCTGCACCGAAAACTGAAAATGCTCGGAATCGAATTTCGCTTCGACAAAAAGATGCGCCTTTCAATGGAGAGTCAGACTAGCCTTCTTTTGCTGATTGATTGTGGAGAGAGAACCAAAAAAATAAGAAGCCCTAGATTCTATAGCTGCACAATGTCTTCTTTCAGGGTGGCTCTGATACCATGTTAAATTTTCATATGCTAAGCTAGATCATTAGTATTTCATTTCGATTTCATAACAAAAGCATATAAATAGGATCACTGGAAGATAGAGAAGCACAACCATACAAAAGAGAACACAAATATTTATCCTAGGAAAACCCTAAAGGGAAAAACCCAACAAAATCTTCCTCAATAGAGATGCCCCAAAAGATAAAAGATAAAACCAATAAGGAGATCAAAGCCTGATCCTCCTCCTTCTCCAACTACTCTTCTCTTCTCCACTAATGTGCTACACAAGTGAGAGTGTGTGTTCCAAATGAGGAGCGCTACACTTATATTTATATTCATCCATTCACTTAATTAACTCATCTGACATGTAGGCTCGAGTTAAGTCATGTAGGCTTGAGTAACACATGTAGGCTCAAGTAACCGCACTAGGGTGCTAATAACCCACCTTTACAATTAGAGGGGACTACCTCATGACTCTTATTAGTTCTAATGATTAGAAGCATCGGGGTACAAAGTAATACAAGTGTTTCTCTTGGTAGGAACATCGGGGACCACAAAAATATACATATAGAATATTCTTTGAAGTTACAATATTTCAACAACAACAAACCTTTGAGTGAAATTATGCACCATTTCTTTCTTTTCCTTTCTGAGGGCAAGCAATTATTTCATTAAAGCAACAATAGTTCTCTGGGTTCCATACTTGTTTCTAAACAATCTCTCAAAGGTGTTCCAATTTGGGATTGAGTTTGTCTGTAGGAAAAAATACCATGAGGCTGCTTTGCCCTTGAGAGTATGTGGGAACAATCTGGAGACTACGTCTTCATGCTTAGCTACTTGTAAACCTTCCAAAGCTAGGTAAAAACTTTGCAAATGATCATCCACAAAAATTCCTTCATTTGGTTCAAACTTGGGCAATGGATTATCAAAATTTTGAGGCATGGCATGTAACGGAGGATTCAGGTTTAGAGGGGATCTATCTCTCCAAGAAGGTGGAGGGTTAGGCTAATTTTCATTCACATTTTCCATGATTCTAGGTGGAGATTGGACAGGGGTTCAAAAAGGTGAGCAATGAGGGGAATCTGGTCCTAACTGATTTAGAGGTTGCACAATATCTTGAAACGTTGTTTCTACCAGCTCTTCAAAGTCTTCCACTAACACTGAATCCTCACGGTAAGGACAATATTTCTTACAAATTTCTCTTCTAGGAAAGGTAGGAATAATGGGCAGTCCCCCAATATTCTTTACATACACCCTTGTGATTCTCCTTACATCATCAACCACCTCGTTATCAATGGAATAGAGATGCTCTGTGACTTTTTCTTCAGGACTAGGTATTTTAGGGAAAATGGTTTTAGAACTATCACCGGTGGAGTATTCTCGAGAAAACAAATTTCCTCGGCTAGCCATGCACCGACGACCCTCCTTCTAGCGCCAAAACTGTTGAGGCTCAGAAAATACCACGTAACAACAGTAGGGATTATCCCCAATAAACGTTCCTAATTAGCTCGTTAATGTTTGATATGGAGAATCCATCTGGTTTACAGTCCGACTATCGTAGGTCAAGTAACGGTTTAAGCTTTACCAGTTGCAGTGCGGTCCACCGTTTAAGTGTATTTTTTTGTTTTATTTTATATATGATATGCAAGTGAATAATCTAAGTGCAATCAATAGATACATCAAAGAGTTCAAAACATGATGCATAGGTTCTTACCTCTCGTCTTATTACCCCTTTTGCTTCTAAATCATAAACAAATAACAATTATGCTAAGCTAGCTAATTCTATCTAACCTATCCCCGGGGAGCAAGATTATATTTAATGATGAGGAATGTAATGTAAAACATGCATAAAGAATATTACAGATAGTTGTTCATGAATCATAATACATGAATACACGTGGAAAGATAACAGAGAGATAGCTTATTGTTAGTTAAAACATTCATTACTCAATATACTGCATAAGTTTCATAAAATAACAGGAAATCATTCATAACATGGAAGTAATTCATAAGTCAGAACGATCTCATAGTTCGTAGAATAAGCTGAAACAGAAATAATTCGACATTCAACCGATCTACAACATGCATTTGAATCTTCATAGCTCCTTCTCCAGCAAAAAATATGGCTTTTGTTGGGGCGCGCACCTTAACGATCCTTAATTTTGGTAACTCCGCGGTTTTTGTGGAAGCTTGAAAGTGGAGTTGCGACTCAAAATAGTCTTAGGGGTGTCAGGGTTGAGTAAAAGCATTCTTTTTGTAATAAACCCATGGTTTAAGTCCAGGGTTTAGGGTTCGGGGTGCCCATGGTTTAAGCCCATGGTTTTGTAATAAGTGCACTATAAATAAGCACTCTTGTAAAGAAGTCAGTTTAGGCTTTTGATGTAAGATGAATTGATGCGAAGCTAAGGATTGTTATGTAAGGAAGGTTAAGTCCCAGCTGTGTGTGTGGACGACCTCTGCAGCTGTGTGCGCAGAGGGTTTTGGGTGATTAAGAAGATCTGTAGCTGTGTGCGCAGAGATCTGCAGCTTAGTGCGCAGTTTTGAGGAATTGAAGGGATCTGCAGCTGAGTGCGCAGATCAGAACTGTGGTTTTTGTAAAGAGTTGAATAAAATAAAGTTCTGTGGACGTAGCCCCTAAACTGGAGGTGAACCACGTTATATCGTGTGTTGTGGTTCTATTGTGTTGTTGTTATGTTCTTTTATGCATTGATAAATATATAACTAATAAGTAAGATCACTGCTAAATACTAAATTCGCTGTGAATTCCTAGTAAAGGGTTAAGCAAGGCACTGTTTGTTTATCTAACCGCGAAGCTAAATAAGTGAATATCAAAGCTCTGTATTTTATAATTATCATTTGTTAGAAGCTAAAGGTACAGTAATATCCCTCTTCTGCTTGTAGAAACCTGATTCTACGGCACCCCATAGCTGTTTAGGGTGAGACTGCAACCTGTTCGCAGGTTGTTGCCGAAAGGGCCAACACTGTGGGTCTTTTGTTGGTGCGAAGACAAAAGTATAGAACCCGGGTCTGCCCTAATCCCAATAAATTGGTTCCGTTACCGGTTGAACTCAGTATCTGCTCAAGAGGGGTTTACGTTGTACCTCGAGGGCTATGTTTTGGAGACCCTAAATGAAATAAATCGGTGATTGGATTGAAGAGACTTATTTGAACTTTGCTGTATAAGAGAACAAAGATCCGCGTCATAGTTCAAATGACTTTTTACAAAGGTACATTTTTTCTGATGTTTATGAAATTTTATTTGGTAGTATCCACATAGAGTTGCACCAGTGGTTATCCAGGTTAACAGAGGGAAGGACGAACTTCCAAGAAGGTCAGTTTCCTGATTGGACCCCTGCAAGAATTAATATATTGAAAAGGGTGAACAACGAGATATCCTGAGCTATTGATTTCTGGACAACGCAAACCCTTGAAGCATTTGTGACGGAGTTCGCCATTGACACAAGTACATCCTTCAGCTAAGGCGAACGAAAGTTCTTCAAAGGAACAAGGGGTAAGTACTTGAATTCATTTAGTTTGAGAATTAAAATGCTATTGGCTGAAAAAGGTATATTGCTCATTGAATCAGACTGTT
>LPNX010395463.1:3486-40842 GCA_001517045.1 Pseudotsuga menziesii
AGGAAGCAAGGGCAAAAAACAGTTCGCGGACCGCGGGTATGGGGCGGACTCGCGCGGTCAGACCGCGGGTTTGAAGGCGACAGTCACGCGCAGATCGCGGGTTTAAAGGAAACAGGCGCGGTCTAGGTTGTGAGGTTCTAGCTGGCAGCGGCGGTCGGATCGCGACTGTGTAATGAACAGGCGCGGTCGGATCGCGACTGTGGGCTGAAAAAACGTGGTCGGGCCGCAACTCTGAAAGTTCAAATACGCGTCCAGGACGCAGGAAAAAGGCCGACAGCGGCGATCTGGTCGCGGGTTAGGGCCTGAAATGCGCGATCGGGTCGCGACTGCGGAAGAAAAAGGTGCGATTTTCGGTGGCCGAAAACGACAGCCGAAAGTACAGTACGGAAAAATAAACTAAAAAAGACAGCGGAGTCGCCAAAACTGTTGCTAGGGTTTTCACCCTAGCTTGTGCGAATGAGCACCTACTAAGGAATATGGATTCCTTAGTAGCAGTTCAATGATATATGAATTAAATAACGATAAACTGAAACGAAAACTAATCTAAATACGTTCTTGAAGCTAGAACAGTAAAAAACAAATAACATGAAACAATACGGTGAAAAGTGAATAACATGAAGCAAAAATAGTAAATAATAAATAATGATTTGTATTGATGTTACCTCCAATGAGGAGGTTGATGGAGTCCGTTGCGCTGGTCCGATGTCGGTGGCTTCGAGCTCCAAGCTGCTTCTTCTCCTTCTCCGGTGGTGGAAAATGGGCCAAAAAGAATTCTCAATGGTGAAAGTAGCTTGATGGTAAGCTAGGGTTTCAAGAATAATTTCGGCAGAGGCAGGGTGCTTAAGATAATGGATACGGAATAATGGGTCTCCATCACTTATTTATAAAACCATGTGGTTTAGGTCAGATTTTTAGGGTTTTAGCTGTTTAGGGTTTTTTCCTCTTTTTTCCTCATTATTTTACATTTTTTATTCCTTTTTGGATATTTTTTGGAGGAAAAAAGGATTTTATAGCCTTTTGGAGGCATTTTAAACTTTTTGGTGACCTTTTAGATGGTTTTATGGGTTTTTGATAGAGATATGGTAGGAAAGTGGACAAATGAGCCATGCAATGGGGTAGATGAGGTAGTTAACCATTTTTGGGTGTTAACAAGGATATTTAGACACTTAGGAGTTAGTTAAGATCAACTTATGTAATATATCCGTTAGGTAAAGTGTGTTTCTTTAGTATGCATTAGTATGCATTTGTAAATATTCTAATCCGACGGCGATGATATGCTCTAGACATAAAGTGATCCAACGGTTCAAATTCTCTTAGATCATACCTACCATTGATCTGTGGCTTAACACCCGAATTTTCCATGATATCTATTTAAAGAGCATGGAGGGTCCTTGGCTAGTTGATCGATTATGAGAAGCTCATGTAACTTTATTTCTTTTGCATAATAAATTGCTCCAAGTAGCTATTTGGCTCGAGCCATGGAATGTTTCCCTCTCAAGGGTTTTAACCACATGACAAACATTGGTGTGTTGATATATGATCTATTTGTGTGAAGCATTTTCTCAAGGTGTTCGGTATTTTGGGAGTACCTTGTGTACCCGAACATGGTATCAGAGCGTTTATGAAGAGCCACTTTTGGTTTTGATCAAGATCTGGAACGGTGTTGCCGAAACTTTGAAAGGGTTTCTGGTTCTAGATTTTATTTGCATTTGTGGCCTATGGGATATTTTTCATTGCATCTGGAGTGTTGTTTCCATTGGAAAATATTTTTCGTTTCATCAAAAACTATTTTCGTTTGTTCCAGAAACACCCATTTCAGCAAATCTGAAGGTATAATGTTACAGTGATGGATTTATTTTATTTTATTCTAAAATCTCTCATATTGTTTCAGTTTTATTATTAGATCTTTACTGTTTTAGTCTCAGACTATTGCCTTACCTGGCTGTGTATTCTCTTTGTCATGCACCTTGCGCGATGGCGACGAATCAGAAACAGAAAGGGAAAGTTTGTTTTCTTGTCTTGTCGGCTATGTATGCTCTTTGCCGTGCACCTTGTGCAATCACGGTGAATCAGAAACAACGAGAAAACTTGAAAACATAGACTTTCTGGGTAAGCTAACCAATATCTAACCCCACCCATAGAGTGGAAAAGTTTTTTTGTTTTTTGTTTGTTTGTTTTTATTTTTGTTTTGTAGGAAAAAATACAAGCATGGAGAATGAGAGAGAAGAGTAAAAAAAAAGAGCCTCCTTCATCTTTCCATTCTTTTACGTACCTTTTAAACTTAGCTCACTTGGTTCAAAGTTGCTTTCTTCCTTAACAGGTCTTGATTTCAAGTCTTATTAAGTTACTTTTAGTGCATGCAATTTCTATTTTCAAGTTACTTTATTGTAAAAGTGCATTTCACATAAATAAAATAAAATAAAAAGTGAGTCACTTAAGTCTTTTAATTTATTGCTGCACTATTTAAAAGTAACATTATTGTAAAAGTGAACATCACTTATTTTACAAAAGTGATTCACTTAAAAAACAACTTTCTTGTAAGTGATTGTGAAAGGTTCATCTTTGGAATAAGGGGGTTCTTTCTTTTAGTTGGTCAAGTTAATATCTACCACGTCACTATCGGGGACATCTTTAACATTTTATTTGATCAATCATAGCTTCATCATCCATAATTAATTTTCAATACCGTTTTTTTTGAAACTGCATATTTTTTCGAGCTCTTTGCATCCAGACAGTTAGTTTCTATTCTTTTAGCCATTATTTTAAAGTATGGATTCCCCTTGTGATATTATACTTACAATTTCTAACTATTTCTCATGGAAATCTCATATGGAGGATGTTCTATGAAGTAGGGGACTTTTCAGGATAACCTCATGGAAAGAAACAAAACCCACTGATGATGATAAGAAAATAAAATGGGAAAATAGATGTTATAAAGATCATGGATTGATTGGGATGTCAATCTCTACTGATTTGTGATTCCACATATCTGGAATTGATGAAACTGATAAAGCTTGGGAAAAGTTGGAATCCGTGTTTGGTAAACACAATGAAATTTGAGGTCATCAACTTGAGAATGAGTTGATTTCTTTGAATCTAAGTGACTTTTCATGCATTCAAGACTATTTATCTAAGTATAAAACTCTTAGACTCTTATGTGAAGAATGCAAGATTAAGAAAGAATAAAAACAATATATTTATCATATTCTTTTCAAAATTGGACCTGCATATTCTGTTTTTGTATCTACATTCTAGTCCATGAAAGAATCCTTGATTGCAGCTAGCTATCAAGAGTATAGTCTTGAATCCCTTTTTGATTCCTTAAGTAGAGAGCAAGATAAGCTCATTCATCTTGGAATAATTAACAATGCAGATACATCTGGGAAATCCTTATTGTCCCAACAGAAAGAAAAGTCCAAGCCTCCCAAGAAACATAATTTTCACAATAATAAGCCTAACAACAAGGGTCCCAAACCCTCTCAGTCAACTCCTTCTTTAAAAAATGACAAAGGATCCAAGCCAAAAGGAAAGAAGACTGAGCGTCATTGCAATTTTTGTGGGAAATATAATTATGATGAATCTAAGTGTTTCAAGAAGATGGTAGCCTTGGAAGCAGCAATGAAGAAGCACCACATAAGCCTAGATTCATCTTCAGAATCTACCTCTCATGGACATGCACTTTGTGCTTCTAGTTACTCTTATACTGCATATTCTTCTTCTACTTCAAATGAATGGCTCATTGATTTCATAGCATCTTATCATATGGCTAAGGATCAAGCCATATTTTCTACTATGCATGAATGTAACACCAAGCAAATATTTGTTGGTGATGATAGATCTCTAAGTGTTGTAGGATCTGGAACAATTCCAGTAGACAATGGTCATTTCAGTGATGTACTATGTGTTCCAAAAATTTTGTGCAATTTGTCATCAGTGTATCAAATTACTCATTAGGGTGAAGGTAAAAATGTGACGTTTACCCCTCACCAAGTTGTAATCAAGGATTTTAAAAATCCTCAAAATGTCCTTGCTACTGGAAGTGTTGATGATATTACCAGGTTGTACAAATTTAACAACTTTGGGTCATCACCTTTTCCTTCATTTTTTGTTGCTCATAGTGATAACTTGAACAAACTTTGGCATGAGTGATTTCGTCACTTAAATTATCGCTCATTGAAACAACTATGTAAATACAATATGGTGACTGGTCTTCTGATGGTATCTTGCAAGGATGGTGTTTGTTCTGGTTGTGTACTCGAAAAACATCACCGGGACAGTTTTGACAAACGTGCCTCTTGGCACGCCTTGGTTCATTTGGAGCTTGTGCATAGTGACTTATGTGGCCCTCTTCCATCTGCTTCCTTTTCCAGTTTCAAATATTTCTTAACTTTCATTGATGACTACTCCAGACGCACTTGGGTATACTTCCTAAGACTTAAGAGCGAAGTATTTAACATGTTCTTGGCCTACAAGGCCCTTGTTGAAAAACAATTTGGTCATCAAATTATTAAGTTAAGATCTGATAATGAAGGAGAATATGTTAACAACAAGTTCACTATTTTTTTCACTGAAAAAGGAATCCAACAATATCACACTGTTCCATATACACCACAAAAAATGGTGTAGCTGAACGGAAGAACCGCACTTTAAAAGAAATGGCTAATTGTATGATCCAATCTAAGGGGCTACGTCTTCAATATTGGGCCAAGGCCATAAATTGTGCAAATTACATAGTTAATCGCACACCCACTAAAGTTTTACTAGGTATAACACCGGAAGGAGCATGGAGTAAAATTAAACTAGATGTAAATCACTTTTGTGTGTTTGGTTGTGAAGCATGGGATCACATTCTGGATGAAAAATGGAAAGCATTGCAGTCTAAAAGTGAAAAGTACATATTTGTTGGATATTTAGAATATGTAAAAGGTTATATACTTCTTCAGCCACATTCTCATGATATAATCATTAGAAGAGATTTTAAATTTGATGAAATTATCTTGGCTTGTGAGCCTAACTTCGTGGGTGTGCCATCTTTGGCCTGCGAGCCTGATTCGACGATTGCGCCTTCTTATTCTTCTTCTTCCAAATTCCTTGACAGGTTTCCAACTCCAGTTTCTAATGATAACATCGAGGATGAAAATCCACCTCTGCTTGCTCATGTTCCTCGAATTGCACCAGCACCAATGCTTCCTCGATGCATCCGTTCAACATGTGAAGTAGCTGGTGATCTTGTTGATGATCCTAGAGATCAACGTCGAACACGTTCTCAGTTTTAGTGAGCCTCTTCTCTTTTGGCTCAAGTTTCTGAGAATCATGATCCAGAAAATTTTGCAAAAGCTTTAGGAAATCCATATTCGGATGCAACTATGGATGAAGAATATCCTTCCTTAATGGCGAATGATAATTGGGATCTTGTTCCTCTTCCAAAAGGAATAAATCTTGTCAAATGTAAATGAGTCTACAGAAATAAGTATGCATCATATGGAAGTGTTGAAATACTTAAGGAAAGGTTAGTTTCCAAAGGTTTTTCGCAAGTTGAAGGATTGACTACAATGAAACCTTTGCTCCTATCACAAAAGTGAATTCCATCCGCCTTGTTCTTTCCCTTGCAGCCTTACATAACTGGGAATTCCATCAAATGGATGTCAAGTCTGCCTTTTTAAATGGTGATTTATAGGAGGAAATTTACATGGAACAACCTCCTGGATATGTTCAGGATAACTCTAGCCTTGTCTGTCTCCTTCAGAAGTCCTTATATGGCCTTAAGCAAGCTCCTAGAGCTTGGTATGCCAAATGGATAGATTTCTCCTTGACACTGGTTTTTCTAGATGCCATTCTAACCCCAATGTATATATGAAGAAATTAGGAAACCATCTCATCATACTTGTTCTTTATGTTGATGATCTTATCCTTATTGGTAGTGACCCTAAACTTATAACCCATGTGAAATCCAGTCTTAAGCAAAATTTTAAAATGTCAGACTTAGGACATTTTGCATTATTTTATTGGTCTCCAAGTCTTGCAAACCAAAGAAGGAATCTTTATTTCCCATTCTAAGTATGCTTGTGACCTTCTTTGTACCTTTCACATGGAATATTGTAAACCATCCCCTTCTCCCTTCCAGTCTAGAGTCAAACTTTCTGCCACTTGTACATCCCCTAAATTAGATACCACCTTGTATTGTCAGCTTGTTGGTAGTATTTTATACTTGACTCATTCCCCTCTTGACCTTTCCTTTGCCGTTGGTCGTGTTTCCCATTATATGCAAACTCCTGATGAAAGTCACTGGAAAGCAGCAAAAACAATACTTTGATATATTCAATGTACAATTCAGTTTGGGATTCATTACAGTACAGGGGGGAAACCTTTGTTGGTTGGTTTTACTCATTCAGATTGGGCCAGATATCTTGATGATCAAAATTCTACTGCAGGTTATGTTTTCAGTCTGGGATTTGGACCTATCACTTGGGCTTGTAAGAAACAAAAATCTCTTGCTCTTTCTTCAGCAGAAGTAGAATATTGAGTTGAAGTTAATGCCAGTCAGGAAGCTTTATGGCTTCGACAGATCCTTTCAGAGTTTGGATTCGAGAATCAATAGCCTACTCCACTTTGGTGCAACAATCAAAGTGCCATCAATCTTGCCAACGATCCAGTTCTACATCAGCACAGCAAACACATTGAGATACACATGCAATTCATCAGAAATCTTGTTCATGATCATGTTATTGAAGTGCTTTATTGCCCTACAGATGATCAAGTTGCAGACATATTCACCAAGTCTCTTACAGAAGCGAAGTTTTCTAAACTTTTTTCTATGTTAGGAGTTCAGGAATGTGTCCTTAAGGGGGGATTGGCTCTAATGCCTCCTTCCTTCTTCTAATAGTGTCACTTTTGTAAATCCTTTAATTCTAACCCAAGTTGTTCTTAAGGGGGGATGTTAGGATATTTAGACACTTTGGATTTAGTTAAGATCAACTTGTGTAATATATCCGTTAGGTAAAGTATGTTTCTTTAGTATGCATTAGTATGCATTTGTAAATATTCTAATCCGACGGTCACAATATGCTCTAGACATAAAGTGATCCGATGGTTCAACTTCTCTTACATCATACCTACCATTGATCCACGGCTTAAAACCTGATTGTTCCATGATCTCTATTTAAAGAGCATGGAGGGTCCTTGGCTAGTTGATAGATTATGAGAAGCTCATGTAACTTTCTTTCTTTTGCATAATCAATTGCTCCAAGTAGCTATTTGTTTGGGGCCGTGGACTGTTTTCCTCTTGAGGGTTTTAACCATGTGACAAACATCGGTGTGTTGATCTATGATCTATTTGTGTGAAGTAGTTGCTCAAGGTGTTTGGTATTTTGGGAATACCCTTTGTACCCAAACATAGGACATATTTCTAATGATGATGCAATCCTCCATGATATTACTCTTCCTTAACGAGGAGGTTCCATAGTATCGACCAACTAAATAGTCTACAAATGAATGTAGATCTCGTCCACATGTGAATGTAGGGTCTTTTGTCCGTAAGGACTCAACATACAACATCCTCAATGTTAAAGCTAAGACCACTCGCAAGCGAGTGTTATACTACATAATCTACATATGAATTTAGGAATGTCTATTGCTATAAATATCATCTGCACATGAATGCAGGAACTATTGTTCATAAGGACTCATCTTAGTACATCCTCAACATTAAATCTAGGACCAATCCATGCGAGTGTTATGATACAACATCCGTAAGGACTCATCAAAGGGAATCCTTAAAATTAAATATAGGGCCACTCATAAGCAAGTGTTATACTATGACATCCACATATAAATGTAGGTACACTCTCCATGTGAGAGAAACATCTGCTACTACAGATATCATACGCACATGAATGCAGGGCCTTTCATCTGTGAAGATTCATCCTAGGAAATCCTCAGCATTAAATCTAATACCACTGGCAAGCAAGTGTTATACTACAAAATCCACATATAAATTTAGGTACAATATCCATGCGATAGTAACGTCTGTTACTGCAGATCTCATCCGCACATGAATGTAGGACCTATCGTCCATAAGGAATCATCGTAGGACATCCTCAGTGTTAAATATAGGACCACTCCATGCGAGTGTTATGATACAACATACACATATACATGTAGGGACACTCTCTATGCAAGAGTAACTTATGTAGGACCATCCTTAGCTAGTAAGGACCTCTCTTAGGAGTAGAGTGTTATTTTCCCACAATATCATCCTCAAGAGAGGATACTATTGTCCACAACTGAATGTCAAAACTTGTCAACATATTTAGGTGTACTTGGAATCTTTCATAATAGATATTCACTTTCATCCATTTATCAATGACAGTATCATCATCACATCCTCTTTCTAGGGAGTATCTATATTATCAACCTGCTCTCCCATTGAGGAGGGTTCATATCTTCGACCTATTTTTCCATTCCGAGGAGATTCCATATCTTCAACCTATTCCTCCTTTCTGAATAGAGGCCATATTTTTGATATGTTCTTCCTTTTCAAAGAGAGTCCATACCTTCGACCAGTTTCTCCTTTCCGAGGAGAGTCCATATCTTCGACCTATTCCTCCTTCTGAGAAGGGTTCATATCATCATCAGTCCTCCTTGCAAGGAAAGTATTTTTTGACTACACCAAGCTTGTCATAGAAGTATTCAAAATTCACTCAAGATAGAGGGTCTTTAAGCACATCAAAAAAATTCTCATTGGTACTCACATATTGGAGTTCTATAGCTACATTTTGTACCATATACCTTATATAAAAATATCGGATTTCTATGTGCTTTGATTTATCATGGAACACCAGATTCTCTGTCATCTTTATATAACTTTGGTTGTCACATAGAATCATTTTGATGTCCAACTCAATGTCAAATAGTCTTGACATCAGTTTCCGAAGCCCTATCTCTTCACAACTAGTAGAGAAAGCTTCTATGTATTCTTCTTCAGTTGTGCTGAGAGAAACATTGGACTGTTTCTAACTAAACCATGAGATCATGGCGTATCCCAGAAAACAACATCCACCTTAGGTTCTCTTTCTATCTGTGACACTTCCCTCCCAATATAAATACGTATATCCATAAAAAATTTCATCATGATATCTATCATAATATAGACCAAAGTATATCATACCTTTTAGGTACCTGATCACATGCTTTTCAACTATCAGGTGAACCCGTATAGGTTTAACTAGAAACTGAATTAACGTGTTCACTACAAAGCATATATCTACCCTTTTATTCATCAGATACATCGGTGAAACAATAATTTGTATGTATTGAGTCATGTACACTAACTCTAATGATTTATTAGATAACAAATTTAGGTTGGTGTCCATGGGGGTGGCCATGGATTTACAATCCAACATATCAATATTTTTCAAGATTTCCACTACATAATTTCCCTGGTTTAGAAATACTCCTTCTAGGCTTTGCCACACTTCCCTCCCAAGGAAATAATGCATCAATCCAAGATCTTTCATATTGAATTCTTCAACTAGCTTCTTCTTGGAATCTGCAATTTGTTTCTTATTTCCTGTCAGAAATAGATCATCTACATACAATAATAGTATAACAGGTTTGTTATAGTTGATCTTACCACACATGGTTGATCACATATTGATGGCCTTCCCTGTCCCTCTACAGACTCTTTAGACCCCATGGAATCATATTATCCTTTGATGTTCCAATATCATCCCTAAAAAAACCCTATTTATTGTTGTACGTGACTTTTAATCCCATACTCACATGTACACAAAAATTTTGACCTCAAACCCATGTACATCAGGATGTGTGCATAAGTCCAAATATTTTTGGAGTTTTCCTCATAGGATTCCGAATAACTTGACTCTTGGACTTCCAAATTCCTTGAGAATGCTTGGATTTGACCCTCCATTACCATTTTGGAGTGCTATATAAGGAACCCCTTGGATACATTGAAGAGAAGGAATTGAAGAGCAAAGAAACTATAGTCCATTGTTGCCACAGTTTTCTTGTACTTGAGTCTTCATCCCTTTGTCCCTTTGGAGCACTTTGTTTTATTCCCAAGGTTTCCTTTTCTTGTGAGATTGCTATCGAGAGATGGAGGATTGAGGTGGTGGAGGCCCAGGTGGAGGACTCAGATTCTTTGGTTCGTAGACGTGCAGACAGAGGTTGTCACTATTGTAATCTCTAATTTTATTAATATAAATATCTTTTCCTGTCCGATTATGTGCAATTGAATATGAATATTAAATCCATGGATGTGTTTAATTGTTTCTGCATTATTGAATATATATGCTAGAGTAGGTCTAACACACTATTATATAGCATGCTTGTCTTGTTTGCTGTTATTGAGAGCGAATTGCTAATACATGCTTGAACTGGAAAGCTCAACGGGGATCTACTTCAACTGTTAGGAACAAGGTATGATTCGGTATCCCTTAGTGTTAGATGTTTGGTTTCTCTTGCATATTGGGAAATATTGATTTCTAGTGTCAAATTTGTTTGTTGTGGCACACCTCAAGCCATAGCAAGTTTCTTTCCATAACAGAATTGGCAACCATATTGGGGAGGTTCATAATTGTTTCTCTTTGGGGGTTTTTGGTATTTAGTGTACTTGAATTGCTCTTGATTTCTCTATTTTTGTGTCGGGTCTGGGGGCATGTTTTCCTAGTAAGGTCCCAAAGAAGTAAATTTTGTCTTAGCTTGTCTATTTTCCCTATTTTTCTGCCTTTTTCTTCTTGTACGCGGGTTTTACTTTTTGAGTCACGTATACACATGGGGTTTCCTTGAATAGTCACGCATATATGGTCTTTTACTGAGAACAGTCATGTATGATTTGATTTTTGAGCCTTAGTGGGAGGAATAAGTGTTGTTGTGTGAGTTATGATGATTTCTAAGTTTTCTTGTATGCTTCTAGAGTCTATATACACCCTCTATTTCTAACCAGAGACTGCTTTTAGTCTATTTTTTGATTTTTTGTTCTTGTCATCCATTTATCCATTTTTTTTTTAGATTAGTGCATTAGGTCTATTTTACCTTGGTGCCTTGCTTGGATATTGTTTGTGAGTGGTTGTAGGGTCTGGGGGTTATAGAGTCATTTATTTGCTTCCATATCTCATTTATTGCAAAAAAGTACACAAATATTTTTGCTTTTGCATAGTTATGCATCTTTTGCATTTTGCATTGGCACGATACTTGAATTAGGTTTGCTTACTGTTTTTATAGTTAGATTTTCATATAAGAATGATTGCACTTACATTTGAAGGAATAATCTTGCACCTCATGTAGTGCCATACCCTGTTCTTCATTCTACACATTACACTTGGCATTGCTTGTTAGGTGTGCATATTTACTTCACTGTTGAGTCATAACTTCATTAGTTGCATGGCCATTTACCCTTTGAGTAATCAAAACCAACTAAAATCAATGATTAATAAAATGAATTACACTCTTTTATTTTTTAGGGTGCATCAACAAGAATAGGTTTTAGGGTCTTGGAATAGTTCATTGTGAGTCAATTATCGAAGACCACTAAACAAAATAAGCAGGTGTGTGTCCAGGTGATAGTGTGAAACCATTGATATAATTAGTGTTTATTAGGACGCTCCTCTTGCATGGGATTTAAGCATGAGGAAGTGTAAGCCATTGTGATTGGGATAACCCCTTGTCACTTTTTGTGAGCACCGAAGATTTTTCCAGGATTGTATTCATATTTGGAGGCCTTTAAGGTATTTATTGGTGCACCCTTGGGGTACCAGTTGTGCTTTCAAGATTCAGTCTATGCTATCCTACCCATACGGTCGATCCCTCTTGTGACTGTCCACTTGAGCATTGGTTATACTGAGGTGACCTTAGTTTCCTTACCTAGGTTATCAAGGGGGTATTTGTAGAGGTTATTCTGGAGGTGTCTTGGCTAGGTAAAGGTCAGACAACACAGTCACTATATACGTTGAAGTTGAGCGCCACTATAATTGGTTACATTAGTATGCTTATTGTGTATGGGAATCTCAAGCCTCTCCTAGGAGAGAAATACCTGCTTCATTCAGGAGCTCAGTTATCCTACCCTTGGTTTTCTTGTGATTTTGGATTTAGATTTTCTTAGGTGTATTCTCTGTGCATGCTATATTTCTTAGGGTTGCGTAGCTAGATCGATTCTTTTCTTTTTATTGAGTTATTATGGATTTGGGTGCGGAACCTCGCCATTCTCGTCGTTTAGCAACACTTCCACCTTCTACGTCTCCTCCTCCTTTGGGAGAGAGAACTAGAAAGTTCTGATAGACTCATTCTCACGTTGATTCACACAATATGGGTGATCAAGAGCACGAGATTCCAGAGATCCCTAATCTTCCTTGTCATGTATGGGAAGATAAACCTCCTAGCACATATGGGACTCCGGTAGGGTCTGGTCATCATTTGACTGGGCTGTCACATGAATATTTTTCATGATTCACATATTCCACACACCCTAATCATCAGTATTGGATTTCGGGCAATGAGACTCACCATGCATCTGCTAACACTAGCGCTATTAGGTATGGCATGCTTGATATTCCTGAGACCGGTCTGACAACTCATGATGGATCTGGTGTTGAACCTGGTGCTGCGCCTGGGGGCACTTCTATTCCTTTCCAGGAAGATAGGTTTAGTATCTTTAGTCACATTACACTTTCCATCCCTGCGGTGGATGTCCCTTCACACACACAACCTAGGACTAGCACTAGTGTTCCTATTCGGGGACTAGAACCTAGACATGTGAATATTGGGAGCATGAGTTATATTCCTTCACATATTCTATCATCTTCAGCACCAATCCCTTCAAATTATTTTTTAACCACACATCCTCCTCCTAACTCTAGTGGGATTTATGTCTAGAGTTCTACGACTAGCCATATCCATCCTACTTCTGCTAGCACCGTAGTGTCACATGGTCATGTCCCTCCTCACGTGTCAGTAGGACATGTATCTTCATATGGACCATCTTATGGACCTTCCCGTGGATGATGTCATGGTCCAGTTTATGGAACCTCTTATGGACCTTATTACGGAACATCTTACAGAAAAACCTACACACCCTATGCATCCAGGTATTATCCTATGTATGAGTCACCTAATTATGGCTTTGTAGCACCCCAACCTTAGGGTAATCCAAATCACAATCATTACATGCAACCCTATATGGGTCAAATGGGAGGAGTTTATTATCCCATTGGCCAAGGCCATGGTGTATATAGCAGTTAGCCTTATGCAAACTAGTCCTATCAGGGAGCATGGAACCAACTGGCTCAACCGAGGCCCCCTTTCCTTGTGACTTTGAATCTACCTGATCTGTCGAGATTAACGAACGATCCCGTATCTTGTGACCTAGCATGGATGATAGTTCCTACCAAACATCCTTCGGACATTCCAAAGTTCGAAGGTAAGGTTGGTGAAGATCCTGGTGAGCACGTTATGACCTTCCATCTTTGGTGCTCTTCGAATTCCTTGAATGATGATTTTGTTTGTTTGAGACTATTTCAATGCACCCTTATGGGTCCTGCCACAAAATGGTATATAGAGTTACTTGGGGGGACATATTATTCATTCCATGACTTTGCTATGACTTTTATTAACCACTTCCAGCTACTCGTGCATTACGATGCTAGTACCAAAATCTTGTTGACATTTCGGCAAGAGAAAGCCACCCATATTTCAGATCATATTCAAGAGTGGCATAGATGGAAGAGGATGATTAAATCCTTTATAATACTAGAGTTTCTTCTATAGTGGTTCCTCAATCCATTGTTACCCTATATCGCGAAGGATATTTCCACATCTGGAGTGCAAAATGAAGACCAAGCTATTTTTAGGGCCCAACAGTTGGACTTGATTTATGCTTAGTTTGGGCTCCTTTATGAGATCATGCCTAATGCTCCACGTTCCAATTTCGACCCCAAGTTCAAACTCAGGCCACATGCCGATGGTATTGTTGGCTCTGCAAGTGCCAAGCCTGTGGATTTGGTTATGAAACAAGTGATCTAGTTATCACTTAACCAATCTGCATTGGGGAAAGCTACGGATTCGTCCCTTCCTACCCAGTCAGTGGATGTGCTTTTCGTGTAATCGTCGAACCCGAAAGGTAACCAACAACCTGGAAGGAATAAAAAGAAAGGAAAAAATAATAAGAAGGGTGGGAATAATAATGATAATGTGACTAATGACAATAACAATAACAATAATAATGTTGGGGGGGACAAGAAGTCTAAGTGAAAGGTAAAATTTCCATGCAAGTTGTACGAGGATGATCACCTCACTCACTTGTGCCCTTGTATGGAATATGCCTCAAAGTTCATAGCACAGTGATCCAGATTTATGTGTGAACAAAATGAAAGAATAGATACAGAGTCATAATAACAGACATTTTGCAAAGATAACAGAGATACAATAAATAAATATTCTATTAAATTGTGGAAATAGAACAGACTATAATACAATTGCTAGAATGGTGGTAGCTATCTTTGAGAAGAGAGGTGGCTACTATGCTCATCCGTGCCAAGATGAATACAAAATGAGGTCAAAGGGGCCTATTTATAGTAATAATGAAGGTGAGAACCCCAAAAGTCCAAAACGTAACCCTAGAAGATGAACCGTCATAAAGTTTGCGGCCTCAAGGTGGTAAGTTGAACAATCAACTTCCCGGGGTCATAACTTTTGCATATGATATCCGATTTGTGCGTTCAATAGCTTGTTGGAAAGGCCTGTCTAAGATTTAAAACTTTTGGTCCACCAAATGCATGCAAATGGAAACCATTTGTCCCCTGAATCACCAAAAAATGTCATTTAGGGCCTCAAAATGGTCCCAGAAGTTTGGGACTTGAAAAACTCTAGAAAAATAACTAGGAAACTGCCACAATGGACAATTGTTTTGAGCTAGTGGAATAGGTAGGTGGCCAACGATATCCATCTGGATCACATAGGGCCCAACTATGTTTACAAATCCTTTACTAAATAATCAAAATATGAACTTGAGGACTATGGATCCTGGCTGTGTGTCCAGTGTAACTCCAAATCCGTCAAACGCCACTAGTGGTCACAGTTGCATCAACATGGTGAAACCTACTAGTGTTGTGATGTGTGCAAAATACTATGGTTCATCACAACCAGACCTTGGGAAAGAACCTGCTCCACCTAAGATCTCTTTGCGAATTGAAAAGCCTAAGGATAAGCCTGAAGTTCCACCTCGCATTCCTAAGGGAGTCTTGAAGCACTCAAGGCACAATCATAATGCTTGAGCCACCCAGAACTATTCAATTGTCAAGGATTTGGGCTAGAGTCCTTATGTGATGTCTGCATTAGAAGTACTCCATACTTATCTTTTGCAGTGAAAGGCCTTGTTGTCGGCTCTTGGGGTTGGTGATGATACCTCTCCTTCTGTGATAAAATTTGAAACTCATGGAATCCAGCCTCACTTGCCTTACTATGTGTCTCTTCTAATTCACGTAGAGTGTTTGAACAACACCATCATGTGCACTATGATTGATGAAGGAGCTACCGCTTTCATGATGTTTTTAACTTGTTGGAAGGGCTTAGGTTCTCCCATGTTGTCTAAATATGTGAACAAGTTGACTGCTTTTGATGGAATATCATTTCGGCCACATGGTATACTTCTTTCGCTAGAGATCCAATTGGGGGGGAATACTGTTGCGATCGAGGTCGAGGTGGTTGATGCGCCCCTTGATTGAAAACTTTTGCTGGGTAGGAACTGGATGTACAATATGCAAGTTGTAGCCTCTTCCCTATTCCAAGTGGTTTTTTTTTCCATTGGATGGGAAGATCGTTACTATTGATAAAAAAATATTTCGAAAATCTGAGTGTAAAAGCATCATCGAAAGATTTTATCCCGATTATTGATCATTCTCAGCCGGCAACTGAGAATGTGGGTGTGGGTATGTATCCTTCTGTCATAAGAACCTTTAGTTTTCCTGTGCTAGTTCTTATGATTGGGTATAGTCTTGGTAGGGATTCGACCTCATTGAATTCAGTCTCCTTTCACACTTCCCATATGGAGTATCCTTGGATTCTTCCTTCACCGAGTACTTTGAGTGATAATTCTATACCTATTAAGACAGACATGGCGTTTATTCCAACATTGGTGGACAAAGGAGGAGGACCCATATGTGCTGCCTTCTTGGGCAGTAGATTCATCTCACTCTGAAGACTTCCTTGATGATGTTTTTCCATTTGATGCAGCTATTCTTGAGGCTATGTCTAGGATAGAAAAACCTTGGGGAGAGTTGCACCATAGATCATATTTCCTCCCTAAGCTTGATCATTTAGAGTGTCATGACTTTAGGGAAATTCTAAGAAAGAAAGTTGGTAGCCCCATGGTCCCACTAAGCTCTCCCAATCAAATTGCTGAAGGGAACATGGCTAACCTATCAGCAACAATACCTATCAACATTTCTCGTGATCCTAGTAAGATTGAGAACATTTACATTGGTGCAAATTGTTCCCTCGATGAGATTAAAGAGTATACCAAGATTTTCAAGGATTTTCTTGATGTTTTTTCTTGGTCATACCAAGAGATGCTGGGAATGGACCCTCACATTTTTTAACATGACATAAAAACCTATCTAGATGGAAAACTAGTTCGACAACGTTTACGTACCATGAATCCTAGGAAAGCGCTCGCTATTAAAGCAGAGATAGAGAAATTGCTCAAAGCTGGTTTTATCTATCTTGTTCCCTTGACGGAGTGGGCTTCAAATCCCATTCCGGTGGATAAGAAGTACAGATCAATATGAATATGCACTGATTTCCATGATTTAAATCAAGCTTGTCCTAAATATAATTTCCCTACACCATTTATTGATCAATTTTTGGATGAGTGTGCGGGAAGTGAGGTTTTTTCTTTTATGGATGGTTTTTCCAGATATAATCAGATACATATTAAACCCAATGACAAACATAATACTGCATTTATTTTTCCTTGGGGAACTTTTGCATATCGGAAGATTCCCTTTGACCTTAAAAACGTCAAAGCCACGTTTCAACGGGCCATGACCTTTGCCTTTCGTAATCTCAAAAATATTATTGAAGTGTATTTGGATGATCTAGCTGCTCACTCTCGTTTGAGAGTGCGTCATCCTTATCATTTACAATTATGTTTTGAAAGATTTCATCATTATCAATTTCGATTAAATCGTCACAAGTGCATCTTTTGTGTGAAGGTTGGTCTTTTACTAGGATTCATCGTGTCTAAGGAGGGTATTAGAGTCGATCCCTTGAAGGTGGAGGCAATACTTCAATTGTCTCCCCTGCGTAACATTCAACATATTCAATGTTTACAAGGTATGGCAAACTTCTTGCGAAGGTTCATAGTCAATTTTTCCAATTTGACTAAAGGCTTCATGCGTTTATTGAAGAAAGACACCCCTTTTTACTAGGATGAGCGAGCCTGGGAGTCTTTCAATGCTCTTAAGAAAGCCTTGGCATAAACCCTCGTGCTTATTCCATAGACTATAGCCATGATTTTTTTATTGATGTGGCTGCATCTCAACAGACGGTTGGTATGGTATTGTTTCAAGAGGATGAGGACCTTCATGAGCATGTCATATACTATCTTAGCAGAAACCTTATTGATGCAGAACTTTGTTATGCCCATGTTGAGAAGCTAGCGTTAGCCACCGTCCATGTGGTTCATTGTTTGAGGCATTACATCCTCCTTCGCCAAACTTTGGTCGTAGCTCACATTAATCCATTTCAATTTGTCCTCACCAGAAGGATGATTGGGGGAAAGTATAACAAATGGCTTGTGATATTGCAGGAGTTTGATCTCAAGTATGTTTTGGCAAAGTCAAAGAAATCATTAATCTTTGCTGAGCTCATATTGGATTTTCCAAATTTGGATGAATAATAGGCTCATGAGGATTCTCTTATTGATGAGCATATCTTTCTCATCTCAACCACAGACCCTTGGTATGGGGATATTATTGTTTATTTGCAAACATTGAAGGTTCCTACTCACCTCTCATGAGATGAGAATCGACGGCTACATCACGTAACGAAGAACTACCTCATATTTTATGATTCTTTGTACCGCTGTGGGGATGATTCCATTTTACATCATTTATTAACTCATGAGGAGGTTGAGGTCATGCTTAATGATTGTCATAGAGGGGCATGTGGTGGTCATTTATCTAGGATTTCTACAGCTCAAAATTTTTGCGAGCATGTTATTTTTGGTCGTCCGTCTTTAAATATTGTGTTAATGTGGTCAAGAGGTTCCACCCTTGCTAGGTGCACATAATATGTGTTTGCGTCCAGCCCCTTTTCTTCTTATTATCACCGTCGGTCCCTTCACCAAGTGGGTGGTTGCCTTTATGGATTGTAACCCAGCTTCGGCTGGGGGACACCATCATATTATTGTGGCTATGGATTATTTCACAAATTGGGTAGAGGCTATTCCCACTATCAAATACAATGGTAAAATAACTTCCCATTTCATATTTAACTAGATTATCACCCGGTTTGGCATTCTGAGGGAGCTTGTCACTGACCATGAAAGGAGCTTTACGAACAAAATGATGGAAGAGTTGTCTTCAAAGTTAGGATATAAGTAAGAGCATTCCTCTTCTTATTACCCTCAAGTGAATGGAAATGTTGAAGTAGTGAACAAGTCACTTATGTCCATTCTCCAACAAACCATTGCACAGAGAAAGAATAATTGGCATATCATGTGGGCCTATAGAACCGCTGTCAATATTGCCACTAGTTTTTCTCCCTATTAGCTTGTCCATGGGGTGGAGTCAGTATTACCGGTTGAATGAGAAATCCCTTCTTTGAAGCTAGTTGTGGATATTTTACCAGATACTTCCATGTTGGAAGAACTTCTGGTCCACTTGGAACAGCTTGAGGAGTAGTGTTGAGATGCTTTAGTGGCTCTTGAGGTTAACAAGCATCAAGTTAAGGTCCAATACGATAAGTTTGTTAGTCCTAGGAGGTTTAGTGAAGGTGACTTGGTCCTTTTGTGGGATCAAGCTAAGGAACCCTTAGGGGAAGGAAAGTTCAACCTGATGTTGCATGGCCCTTACGTAGTTAAGCATGTCTTAGAGAAAGGTGCCTATGAGTTGGTGGATAATGAAGGGACAGGCTTGGCGGAGCCTAGAAATGGGATCTATATTAAAAAATACTATGCATGATCTTCAACCAGGGATGAATCTTTGTATATTATTGTACACTCTTGTGTTGCATAGTTAGGTCTTCTTATGGTGATTGGGTTTGTTGATTATCTTTCATTTGTTATGGCATAGGTCGATGGAGTATTCTGTTTACATAGGATTCACTGATGGTGTTAGCCGCCACACTCAAAACTCAGCTTCAGCTGCTTGGGTGATCATACTCCTATGGGTCAAGTGTTGTCTTTAGGAGGCATATGTTTACGACCTTCATCGAACAATGTTGTTGAATATAGTGCCGTGATAGAGTTATTGTGGGATTTCATTTCACATGGTGTTATTTCTCTTGAGGTATGTATTTATTCATAGTTAGTGGTCTCACAACTTAATGGCTTTTATCGTATTAGGGATTCAACATTTTTACGAAGATTCTTGCGTGTAAGATTGCTAGAATGAAAATTTGAGAGTATAACATACATTCACATTCCAAGAAATTTTAATCAAGTTGTTGATTCATATGTTAACTATGTACTAGATTGGCATTTATTTCACAAACAATAAGCATTTCACAAGAACATTTTACACATGTAAATAGAATAAATAATTGATCGCCATAAATATTTTTTCATTAAGTCCAAAAAGGTGACCTCATAATACATAAGTGTCATATACAAAATTGGGGATTCCGAGCAACCAAAATATACTACACGATCATAAAAAATATACACCCAGGTCTCTAAGCCTAAGGTGGAGGAGGGTGTTGATCATGGTAGCACACCATGGCTCTAGCTAGCTGGAAAAATAATTGATCCCATGCCCATGGTACTCCAACCACCTAATGTTGCATAGCCTCAGGTAAGTCCCCGACTTGTGCCATGGGAACCCTATGTGTCAAGCGAACAAAGTTTGTGTGAATTCTTTGGAGCATCCACTCCACATCCACACCCATAATATCATCGCCTATTCCCCTCCGTCGATGACGAGGAAATCCTTCTGGATGTCATGGTCCCACATCTGCATGTACATGATAGATTTTCATTATGTGTCATCACACCAAAAACATGTTTTTTTGATTTCATATATCAAAAAATACAAAAAAAATTAATAAATCAAAAAACAAAAGTGAGTTGGGATTCATTACCTATGTCTCCTTATGTTAATCCTGGTGGTAGGGGCATATCCAGATCTCCACGGAAGTCTATTCCTGTCACATACCCAAAATTGTAAATTTTTTTTATGTTTTAGGAGACATTATGTTTTAATTTTATTATAAAGTTTGTAATTATTGACCAAGTGGGGTCAAGGATAATTGTGTTTAATTGCTAAATATTTTATTAATTAATAAATAAAATATGAGACAACAGCTTAAGGAGGCTATTAAATGAGTGTTTACTGGCCACTTGGTGGAATAGGTTGGGTTGAGAGCAGATTGACACTTGGCAGCATCCTCAAACTACTTCTAGCTGTTGCAGGAGGAAACTTCCTTATTTTTGTGGTCATGTTCCCCAAGAAAGTGGAACAAGAGCAGGTATCTCATTAAGTGAAAAACTAACCCAAAATACCTAGGCATGTTGATAAAACTACCCATTGAATTCAACTAAGGCCATTCAATCTTTACTTGTGATATTTTTGAGTGAAATTGTGCACAAGAGATTCGATGGAGGGGACAGGAAGAAGTGTTTGAGTGGAAAGTGTTGATTTACTGAACTAGTGCAACTGTTTTGGGCTGATTTCATACTGCTATAGGAAATTTTTTTACTGCTGATTAGTTTGTTGATTTGCAGGGGTTTTCTAAACCTATTCTCTCACTTAGTTCTTTCAACCAGGTGGACCGATAGATAGGATCGGGGGTCCTAAGATTTGTAGCTCAGCTGTCTTCAGGAGTTGGTTGGGAGGAATGGGCTCCTTAGGTTGTTGTCTCCTCCAGGGATGATTTTAAGGAACCATACTTATTTGAAAGTGGAAAAACGTTAGGGAATCTTACCAATTCTTAAAACGACAACTATGAAATGTTTAGCGATATTTTTCAAAAAATATTTTAATTTCCAAGATTTATATCGTTTATATAATAATTTGGCAATTTTTAGAGTGAAATTTTTTTACGCCATCAAAATTGGGCGAAACAGGGCTTCAAAAAATGCAAAATGGCGAATCGTTTTTTGGAGAAAAACATAAAAAAATAGCCCATTGGGATAAATTTCGCCCCTAAAATTATCCCTGGTCTCCTCTGCTATATTACTAGGTTCTAAATGTTATTTTTATTTTCTTTATGCAAGCATAGGAATTTGAATGTATAAATTTAGGATTTGATGCATCTATATGACTGATTATTTTGTGATTTAGTTAAATATTTTATTGTTCCAAGATTGATAAATTATGTTCAATATGTTTTAGGAAGATTGAATTAGGGTTCGTTTTAAATTTAATGATGAATAAATTACTTGAATGTTGTTTTCCACACCTCTGAAGAGGTAGTACTCTAGTACAGTAGGTGATATTAAGTTTGATGATCAAATCAAATCAAAATGTGTAGGAATATGATTATTTAATTTTAATCTTTATAGAGTTATTTATAAGAAAGATTCCTCTATTTTCAGAAGTTTTCTTAGTTAAAATACATCTGTTTAAAACATAAACATAAACTACCATAAAAGAAGGTATATTAAAAAACAGTACACAGTTTGGGTAACTCTGTTCTTTTTAGCATAGTAAACACATTTGTCTTTAAGGATTAAACTAATATAATTACATTTAATTATTAACTATTATTGAAACAAAAAAATAATGTAAATAGGAACAACTTAGATTATATAAACAGTTTAATGAAATTATAGTAATGACTTAGGTTTTACATTTAACAAATAAGTAATTTCAGTAATACTGTAAGTAAAACATCAGATATTAAATAAATTTTACACAGAAACATAGTTGAGACTGTTTATCATTGATATACTAAAATAAAATAACAAAAGATAAATTAATTTTTTCCAAATCAAATTTACACAGTCGTGCTTGGGTTGTAGGGACAAACCCTTTTTCCCTTTTATTATTTCTTAAGTAATTATTTAAACTAAAAATAAAACCCAAAATCTAGCTTTCACATTAAATTTTTGACATAATAACCTCATCTTAACAAAAATCAAAATTATAGACATTTACAACATCGAAATTCTTTCATCATCTTTTATCAAATCATTCACGAGAAGCAGGTAAATAGCAACCGGGTTCTTTAAAATTTCATTAGTCTAAGCTTAAATGAACTGAATATACAACATAGAAAAACATGATGTCGAAGTCTATCAAAGACTCCTTTTTACACAGGCTAGTGCACCCATATTATTGTCAACCATTACAAATTAAAAATAAGGCTTTTACAAACTATGAAACCCTAAGAAAACTTAAACATTTTAACAGAACAGTTCTATGGCCACAAGGCCTTTCCAAACAAAGCATTGTTAAAATGCAGCTATGACAAGGGAGCTCAATTCTCAATGAGACATTATCTTTCCAAACCCCACACATCACCATAGAAGAAACCTCAGGCACGAAACCGAGGCTTACCAAGTTGTATGAGAAGTGTGGAGCCTTTTTCCTAAAGTAGCCTATGTCTTCCAGCTCACATTAGTGAAAATTCACTTGTAGAATAAGTTTGCACAAGAATTTGAGAAATCTCAAGTTCTTTCTTAAAACAAAACTTGTTACAGTAAATAATTTTATGGCATTTGAAGAAGGAGTGAAACGTGTTTACCTGGAGATATTTTATCCTCAGCCGCGCAGTAGTTTGTTTTGCACAACAACCCTGGTGAAGGAAAAACTTCATACGCAAGAAGCGGGGAAGAAGATACACAACCTAAGAACCTTGACGAGAATGAGAAAGCCATAGTAAAAGCCACAATGAAATCAAATCTACCTACTGTCAACGAAATCCACAAAGTAAGCCGTGATTTTTAGAACCAGAAACCACACTGTTATTAATCAGAAGATTCAGATCGGCTGATAAGTGGGTTAATTCACTCACATAGCTAGACGTTGTCATCAAAGGCCATCACTCACGGAGCTAAATGATGGCATCAAAGGCCCATGAGGCCATGAGCCTGGGGCGCTACTCACAGTAGCGAAAGGTTTGGTAAACAACGCAAAATTTTAGGGTTTAATTGACTTTGTAGTAGGGTTTTTACAACACATAAACCCTAATCCACTAACCGTTAGCCATGTGGTTTCCACTTCAAATTTAATTCTATGAGTGTTGCTCTATAGATTCGAGAGCTTGGGTGAAGCCTGCAAAATGTTATACAAAAACTTTGTTATTATTTTGGTTGAAAACATATAAGCACAAGATTTTACATAGAGATGCCTTAGCATAGTTTTCTAAAGGTAATATAATTTAGTTATTATTTACATAGATAGGGTTTATACTTAGGATATAAATATTATATAGTGAGTATTAGTTTATGCAAAGGTTTTTGTTTTCTAGTTTGTTTTTTCTTTAGGTAATGAACAATCCATCCCATAAATCAAAGCAATAATTTTATTTGCAAACCTAAACAAGAGGTTTTAGACTTAGTTACCTTTGATTGTTGAACATGGAAAGTTTAGACTTCAGCATTATAGCAAACAAATAGAGTTTATAATGAAATTATACAAAAAGAATGAGTCATGCAGTACCTATTGTAGTAAAAAACTTTAAAATTAAATGATTACCCTACCTTTGATTTTATTGCTAACGAATTTAAATTCTTGAGCCTCAAACTGGAAATAAAAGTTACCTATAAAGAGACCTGTAACAAGAATCATCATTTTACTGCATTATCTTCAAGAGCTAAGTAAGCCTCGAGCATGAAATGAAGTTCCTTCATTTAAGCCTTTAGTATATAGTAAACAAATAGTTGTAGGGATAATTTTAGGGGCGAATTTTAGCCCAGTGGGCTATTTTTCCATGTTTTCCTCCCAAAAAAGATTCACCATTTTGTATTTTTTGAAGCCCTGTTTCGCCCGATTTTGATCGAGTAAATTTTTGTCACCCTAAAAATCACCAAATTATTATATAAACGATATAAAATCCTGGGAAATTAAAATTCTTTTTGAAAAATATTGCCAATCATTTTATAGTTGGCGTTTTAAGAATTGGTAATATTCACCAACATTTATACACTTTTAAATAAGTATGGTCCCTTAAAATCATCCCTGAACAGTTGTTTTCAGCTTATACTACTTTCGATTCATTACTTACCAAATCAATTTTCAATAATTAATTTTGATGCAGTTAGTGAAGAGTGCGATTATAGAAATTCATAAAGAAAATTCTTTTAGTTTCTACATTAGACCGTGTACGATGTTAACTGTTAACAATTAAGTTACTCTCTTTATCGATGATTTTAAACATTAATTGTCGCAAGACAAATTTTAATTTTTTATGAAAATTTGGGGTATTACATATGGTATTAGAGCACATGTTTAGACACTAGGCATGAATGCGGCTCAACTCACGTAGACAAACAGTAAATAAAATTCATGCATAACTGATTTATTATTTTTCTTTTGAAATGTTGTTATCAGAAAAATTTTCTGAGCTAGAACTGCAGGTATGGAAAGACTCGAGGAATATGTAGATGAAAGGTCTCTGTTAAATGAACAAAGTAATTCTAGAAGAGAACCGGTTAAGGAAGAAATAACTAACATTTCTTCAGAATTATTACAAACTATTAAATAATTAAGAACTGAAATGGAAACAGTAAAAAAGAGAACGAAAGAATTCTAAGAGGCCAAGAGGAGCTGAATCAGATACTGATGGAAATATTTCAGAGTGAAGGGAAGGATAGACAGATAGGATTTGAAAATACGTCCTACCAACATAAAAGTAAAAATTCCAAACATTATAAAATTGAAAGTAGTTTGTCCTATGAAATTTATGGTGATTCACACAGGAAGAATCGCTAGTACTCCAGCGATAGTAGTGAAGATAATTACCAATCTAGAAAAAGAAATTATAAGACTTATGAGGAAATTTCAGGAGAATTTAAGAAGATAAAACCACCAAATTTCAACAGTGAAACTGAAAAAGGGGAGGAATTCAAAGCATGGCTGTCTGGAATGAAGAAGTATTTTCAAATCTATAATTACTCCAATCAGCAAAATGCAATAATGGCCATTTACAACTTAACAAGAAAGGAATATATCTGGTGGAAGGATTTAAAACGAGTAAAAGGCATTAAGGAAAAGAACATTAACTGGAGTACCTTTAAAAAATAATTTAAAAAGAAGTTTATGTCGAAATAGTATTATGAAGAGCAAGCTAAATAATTCTATGAACTGAATTTGGGAACTATGAACATGAAGGAATTAAACAGTAAATTTTTAAGTTTACTATGTTACGTGCCTTACATTGTGGATGAGAAGCCCAAGGTGCAACGCTTTCTGAGCTATTTTCTTTTTCACATTAAATATATAATCGAATATGATAACCCTAAAACCATTCAAGAGGATATGTGAAAGGAAAATTTTTGCTATGAGTAGAACCGAAAAAGGGAAACCATGCCAAATTGGAAGGCCAAGAGGTCTAATAATTTTTAACATAAAAAGAAGGGTTTCACATGTAACCGCAATTTTGGGAATAATAACACACATAAATTTCCTAATAATAACTTCTAAGGAAATAAAGGTAACTCACAGCCAAACCCTAATGGCCCTAGAAATAAAGAACCTACTAATAATCACAACAACTACGTTAAGAATAATGAATGTAAAGAACCAATAAAGTGTTGGGATTTTAATGAACCTCATTATGCATCAGTCTTCCCTAATAGAAGGAAGACTGTCAGCAACATTCATATAGTGCAGGAGGAGATGACTATTGGAGACTTAGCAAGAGGGATTCCCAGGATTAACACGGCGTTGTAAAACAAGCAGGCTGATTATCAAAATTCCATGGTGGAAGTAGAAGGTAAGCTAAATCAAACACCCATTTCTATCTTAATTGACCCGAGGGCTAGTCTGAGTTATGTTTCTCCTAGTTTAGTAGAAAAATACAATTTATCAGTAGAAAATTTTGCAAAGTTGTGGCTAGTTCAACTAGCTACAGTAGAAAAAAGAAAAGTGATTAATTTTATAAAAGACTGCACTTTATTTATAAATCAGTTTGAAACTTCCGTGAAGCTAAATGTACTTCATTTATGCTCTTATGACGTGTTAATTGGTATGGACTAGTTAGAACAACGTAGAGTAGTTTTGAACTATTTCGACAAAACTTTTACATGCGTAAATAATGAAGGAGAAACAATAACTGTAACAGGAATTCCTAGGAAAACGGCTATCAAACAAATCTCTTCCTTGCAATTAAAGAAAGATGTTTGAAAGGGTTGTAAATCCTTTGTTGTAAATGTAACTGACGAAGAACATATTAATAATGAAGATAAACTAAAACTGGAATATATTCCAATCCTGAGGGAGTAGTCGGATGTATTTCTAGAAGAAATTATGGAACTGCCTCTGAAAAGGGAATTAGATTTTACTATTGAGTTGCTACCTTGTGCAGTGCCCAGCTCAAAAGCCTTTTATCGAATGAAGATATTGGAACTAAATGAATTAAAATCACAGTTAAAGGAACTTATTGATAAAAATTATATAACACCAAGTGTTTCTCCTTGGGGAGCACCTGTCACTTTCATTAAAAACAAGGATGGTACTCTACGCTTATGCATTGACTACCATAAACTAAATGAAATGACCATTAAAAATAGACACCTGTTGCCCCGCATAGATGATCTGTTCGATCAACTACGTGGAGCAACTGTATTCTCAAAGATTGGTTTATGATCTAGTTACCATCAAGTTTTGATCAAATATGAAGACATTTTTAAGACAGCTTTTAGGACCAGATATGGTCACTATGAGTTTGTTGTCATGCCATTTGGGCTCACTAATGCCCTGACTATCTTCATGTGTTTAATGAATAATGTATTGCATAAGTATCTTGATAAAATTGTAGTGTTTTTCATTTATGACATTCTAATTTATTCTAAGTCTAAACAAGAACACGAGGATCATTTAAAAATTGTTTTACAATTGTTGAGGGAACATCAGCTTTATGCTAAATTTAGTAAGTGTGACTTCTTTAAAGATAAAATACAATACTCGGGCTATGTAATAACTAAAGAGGGGATCTCAATTGATCCAAAAAAGATAAAAGGAATTGAAAAATGGCCGGTCCTAAAAGATGTGACTGGCGTGCGATCATTCATGGGGATTACTGGTTACTATTAAAGATTCATTGAGGGGTTCTCAAGAATCGCAAATCCCATAAATTCTTTACAGAAGAAAGGAAAGAAATTCGAGTGGAATCAAAAGTGTGTGTTATAGCTGATTTTACCACACATGGTGAATCACACTTTTATGGCCTTCCATGTCCCTTTATAGACTCCTTAGACCCCATGGACCATTTTTGTTCCTTTAATGTTTCCAATATCATCCCTAAAACCATGTAAAATTTTCCATATGTGACTTTTAAATCCTTTATCACGTATATACATGGGTTTGACCCCTAAAACCGCGTACATAGGGATGTGTGCAAAAGGCCAAATTATTTTGGAGTTTTCCTTGATGTGGATCCGACTCACTTGTCTCCTGGCCTTCCATATGCCTTGAGATCGCTCGGATTCGACCTTTCATTACCCCATTGAAAAGATATATAAGGAACCCTTTGGATACATTGAAGGCATGAGGAATTGAGAGTAAGAGAACTATAGTCCATTGTTGTCGGAACTTGTGCTTGAGTCTACATCCCTTTGTCCCTTGGAGCACTTTTTTGTTCTTCCCAAGCTTACCTTTTTCTTGTGATCTTTCTATCAAGAAATGGAGGATTGAATGTCAGAACCCCAAATTTTCCGAAAAATTTAAAATTTTCAAATTTGCATAACATTAACATAAATACAGTTAACTAATAATTTAAATTAGTTATATGTTAAAAGCTTGTTAATTGAATTCATCTGTTAATTATGTAAAGTGATAGAACAGTTCTTTTCAGTTTACTGACTTGTTTATTTTTGCTACCATAAGGTGGGGCTGTCATGAAAAACTGGGCTTACTTAGCTTTCGAGCTAATGCAGAAAATTTCTCCTGTCCTTACAGATTATAGGTAAGAAGATTGGTTGCTGCATGTAAAAAAAATACTAAGGTCTTTATGTACAAGTTTTGTTGCAAATTAGAAGTTCAGTAAGACAATAAATTGTTAAGCACATATCAATGCTTGTTGAGGTAAATCCATTATCTGTTCTTCTTTCTAGTAAAGATAGATTTATATTTCTTAAAGATCATTGAACTATTCGATATCTATCATAGTTGTCAGTGTCAAAAGATCTTGATTAAAATTACTTACAAGTAGAGTACAAAAAGGCAATGTTGTAAAATCAAAAGTTTACGTTTAAGAATGCATAAATTTATTTACATCGTAAAGTGTATTAAAAAGGGGTTTACAATTTACTGTTACCAAAATTCAAACTACCCACTGATAGGGGTATATTCATGTTGATGCCCAAATTTTATTTACACTACAACTACTTCAAAGCATATTAACGCTTACTGTAACCAGTTTTTATTCTATCCCTTTATTTATATAAAAGGGACTTATTCTTTAATAGACTATTATCCTTAAAAGAACGTCCAACATAAAAATTTTAAGGTCTAACAACTATGTTGGTAAAACTTCTGTTAAGAGATTAATAGCTTCACCCTTATATATTATAATTTCTAGGTTAAAAACATATATTCCAGATAATGCATTCATAAAAAATATTTGGTTACTATATCCTTTGGTATGTATTTATCACACTTAGATAAATATGGAAAGACCAAAGGATTAACATTATTAATAGAATAATCATTATAGTTAAATCTACAGTCCTCTTTAACATCAACCATTAGTTTACTCTATAATTATATTATAGATGTTGGTGGAATACTTATATAAGTATTATTCTTACTTACCCATATGTATTACACTTTCCTCCTATATGGCATGTTACAAGAATTGTTCTATTTTAAGACTATAAGTACTAAATGACAATTTAGTCATTCGCCTGGATGGAGAGTTTATGAATAAGACCAAGTCATAGCAAGTTTATGGATTAAACTCTAGAGAAGAACTCTTATAAATCTTTAACTCACCCATTCCAAGCTTGTATAAAGGTTATGTTGTGTACTTAACACTCTAAATCATGTATAGCCTTCGATTAATTATTTACTATGTAAACAATAACATATTATGGAGTTCTAAGTCGTGGTGCTAATCTATATCCACGATGATCATAGTGTCATAACTTGATTGTATTGCATGAATGTTATACCATAAAGTATTCACAATGATTTGTTTAACTTTTACGCCATTAGTGAGCTATGATACAAGGTTTGTACATATATTAACGAGTTCTTGTGATCATAATGCAATGATAGGTTGACTTTGGATGGAGATTAATGTTGAACCTTTTGAACTCATCCAAATGATTGATAAAATTGTGCTTGGTGATGGCTCATCGATACTATAGAGAATTACCCATCGTATGCAATTATTTGCATGGAATCGTGGTTGTTTCATGGCCAAGAATCGTCAGTTTAAAAGAGTTATCTCTAACCTTAGCTCATTAGTCTTTCACTGCCTTCGAGCTCCTGCTATTCTTCCATAGAGTGTTCGGCTGCTCTGCTACTTGAGTAAGGATATGGTGGTCTTGGCTTACTCCTTCTCTTGTTATCCTATCCACAGTCACGATAACAAGACCGTGCCCTAGCATTGCTGTCAGTCATAAGCCATTTGATCTCCTTTCTAGTTTTTTTGTTTCCTTAGTGTCTTATCAAAACCCTTACTGTAACAGTCCTTCCCCACATTCTTCTGCAGTTTCCAAACGAGTGTAGTTCCTCCATTTAGAGAGCAGTGGCTTAAGTTGCACAGGGTACTGTGTTTTTGTTTTGTATAGAGTAACAACATGACTTCAGGGTTTTGACCCTATCAGTCGAGAACTGGAACCTTCCGCTGTCTGTAGTTGATGAAGTACTGTACTGTTGTTTCCCTTGCAGCTGAAGATAGACCTCTTTCTCATGCTAGTCGTATCATACTGGTTATCAGTGTTTATCTTTCTAATATGATTGAGGTAAGAATATCACTTGTGTTCTTATTATTTTACTGCACCTTTCCTGGTTTAAAAAAAAACTCTTTTCCTTTAATATAAAACATATCTAACAGTAGGATATGATGAATGTACAGGTACGACTCGTCTCTCTTCTCCTTCTTTGCAGTGAGTACGGGGTTATGGCAGTAAAAGGCCACGGTATACCCTGGTTCTTCCATGGCTGTCCTACCTTGTGCAAACCCTTATGGGGTAATAAGGGTTGGTCGTTGTGGCCTGAAAAACCCTCATGGGTTTTGGTTGATTAATTCACTATTTTTCATAGTTTGTTAAAACCCTCGCTTACTGCAGGGCCCTTCGGCTTCGGCCGTGAGTGTACATTTTGCTTTTGTAAAAAATATTGTGTTTATTGTAAAGCACAGGCTGTAAAAGCCTCCGTAAGTAAATTTTTAGTACAGCCATGAGTAAAACTAATGAACTGGGTTTTACAGTTTTAAACTTTGTGTATGCTAGATGAATAGGGTTTCACCCTAAATTTTGAGAGTAAATAAATAACTCTGTTTTCTTTTTAAACTATTGTTTAATTTGAACTGTGCTTCTGCAATGTAAGGGTTTACTAGTTATATTTTATAATATAAGTTAAGCTCGATAGCCGAGCATTCTACCATTCTGTCATTTAATTTTTGCTCAAGTATGCATTTGATTGTTACTGTTAACGATATCATTAGGGTTTCTGTACCTGGTTTATAAATTGACTTGCTTGTTAAATCAAAACTGTAAATATTGATATATATAGTTTAAACCTTTCAATGATATAGGGTTTTTATATTTTTATTTTATTTAATAAAGTTCTTAAGTACTGTTTATTTAAGTACTATTTATTTACCTTGCAGTACAGAAAGTATAAATAGTTCCAGTTTGCAATTAATGTAATAAGAACATTACCTTAAGTTTCACAATGATAATACTCCTATATTGTATGCAATAGAAGTTTATTGTTATTAATACAATAAAGATATTATTTCTCCTGAGAGTACCAATGTTTCTATGGTTAATGTTTAATTAATTTATTTCTTGTACCAATTATACTAAATACTTAATAAAGTTCTGTAAATATTTAGTTTTGTCTGTTTGGTTGTGATATCTATATATATATATATATATATATATATGTGTGTGTGTGTGTGTGTGTGTGTGTGTGTGTGTGTGTGTGTATATATATATATATATATATATATATATATATATATATATAAATCAAATAATACTACTTAGGATCTATCTCGTATAATTATATATATAGTATTCAGTTACAGTTTATATAAAAACAAATAGGATAACAGCTTTGGAAACTATTCGAGCTCAGTCCAAATAAAAAGGAAGAAAAGAAAATAATGAAGTGATTACATCACTACGCATACATAAAATCTAGACCATATTGGTTCGACAGTAAGATTTAATCATTAATTAATTAAAACATGTAATAGTGAAGTTATTCTAATCTGGAAGAAGGAAGCTGTATGGTGTAACAGAAGGTAAATCTAGTATAACCCTACTCTAGAGTGATCATTATACTCTTCTATTTGTTCTTTACAAATGATAGAATTACTGAAAAGAAAACATTGTACAAGGAATTAGTTTTATCTATAAACACATGCTACTGTCAGTAAAACAAATATTTCTTCTGATGATAGGTAAATAAAAAATCTCCTATTCTACAATCTCATCATACCATATTTTTATAATTTTACCCCTGTGCTGGAGTACGGTCTGGTAAACCCAGATGTGGAAAAACACAGTGGGTTCTTATTTTTCATCAAAAGATTCTATTACTGATAAAATAAAAACATTTACATCACAAAACCAGTTAAATCTTTATATCATAAACTACAACACAACATTCAACCATTCACAGTGATTAAAAACTAAGACAGGTAGGTGATAGAACCTGTTTATACTTGGACAACAACAGCAATGGGAGGCTGTTCCTCCCTACCAACTCCTGGAGAGCACTCAAACGTCGACTCCTTAGGACCCCCGAGCTTGCTCTGGTCTCCCTGGCTGGAACTAGGTGCAGCAGTAGTCAAATACCAGTCTTCAAACGTAGTACCAAATCTGAACTTATTAGTAAGTTCTCCCAGCTAACAAGCTGTAATAAACCAAGTTACTGCAGCATTCCTCTCAAACAACTTCCTTACTGTTTTTCCCTTTTTACCCAATGAATTTCCTGAATAGCATTATTTTGAATGATTATTCTCTACATAATAACTGAGCAGCCTCAGCTCTATTCATTGGGTACTTTTGAAAGATTGCCTAGGTCTTTTTGGGTTAGTTGTCATTTATTGAGCCACCTGCTCTGATCCCACTTTCTTGGGGGATCATGACCCCAATTGTAGGGAAGTTGCCACCTGCAACTTAGGAAGTGTTTGAGGATGCTGCCACTTGTATTTTGCCCTCCACCTAGTTCCATCCACCAGTTTGACCAATAACCTCTTATTAACAGCTCTCCCATGCTGTTGTCTCCAATTTTTATTTATTAATAATAAAATATTCAGAATTACATTCCACTTCTTTTGACTCTGCTGAGTCATCAGTTCCTACTTTACATTAAATTTAACATAATGTGTTAGGAAATATAATTAAAATAATTACATTATTTTAGAAAATTGGGGTATGTGACATTGAAGTGGTGGAGGCCCAAGTGGGGGACTCAGTTTCTCCGATTTGCAAATGTGCCAACAGAGGTTGTATCCATTGTAATCTCTGTTTTATCTTAATAGAAATATATTTTCCTGTCCAATAATGTGTGTTTGAATGAATATTTTATCCATGGATGATTTCAAATGCTTATATGTTATTGATTATATATGTTAGAGTAGAGCTAACACAATTATATATAGTATGCTTGTCTTGTTTATTGAATGTTGAGGAAGCAATTTATCAATTCAAGCTAGAGTTGGAAAGCTCAATGGGGATCTACATCAACCATCTGGAATAAAGTATGTATTGAGATCCTTTAGTGTTAGTTGTTTGGTTTCTCTTGCATATAGGAAATGATTGATTTCTGGAGTTAAGCTGTCTGTTATGGTATCCCAAGCCATAGGAATTTCTCTCTGTAACAGATTTGGAGACTCCAGTGGGGAGTTCATAGTAGTTGTGCTTTGGGGGTTTTGTAGTTTTCCTAAATGTGGATCCGACTTACTTGTCTCCTGGCCTTCCATATTCCTTGAGATTGCTCAGATTCGACCTTTCATTACCCCATTGAAGAGCTATATAAGGAACCCTTTGGATACATTGAAGGCATGAGGAATTGAGAGCAAGATAACTATAGTCCATTGTTGTCGAAACTTGTGCTTGAGTCTGCATCCATTTGTTTCTTGGAGCACTTTTGTGTTCTTCCCAAGATTACCTTTTGCTTGTGAGCTTGCTATTGAGAGATGGAGTATTGAAGTGGTGGAGGCCCAAGTGGGGGACTCAGTTTCTCCTATTCACAGACGTGCCGACAGAGTTTCTATCCACTGTAATCTATGTTTTATATTAATAGAAATATCTTTTCATGTCCAATAATGTGTGTTTGAATGAATATTTTATCCATGGATGATTTCAAATGCTTATATGTTATTGATTATATATGCTAGAGTAGAGCTAACACATATATATATATATAGCATGCTTGTCTTGTTTATTGAATGTTGAGGAAGCAATTTATCAATTCAAGCTAGAGTTGGAAAGCTCAACGGGGATCTACATTAACCGTCCAGAATAAGGTACGAATCGAGATAATTTAGTGTTAGTTTCTTGTTTTATCTTGAATATAGGAAATGATTGATTTCTGGAGTTAAACTGTCCGTTGTGGTACCCCAAGCCATAGGAATTTCTCTCCATAACAGAATTGGTGACTCCACTGGGGATTTCCTAGTAGTTGTCCTTTGGGGGTTTTTATCGGCATTCAATGTTCTTGAATTGCTCTTATTTATCTGTTTCTGAGTTGGGTCTAGGGGCATGTTTTCCTGGTAGTTTTTGATTGGTGTGAATTTTGTCTCAGTTTATCTATTTACCTTCATTTTTATACACGCGGCTTTAACTGCTATATCCGTGAACATACGCAGGTTTACTGTGAACAGTCGCGTATGTCCTTAGTTTTTCCTTTTAGAGGAAGATTGATTGTTGCTAGGTGAATTTTGATGATTGTCGAGTCTCCTTTGATATTGTTAGAGTCTATATACACCTCTGTTTCTGACCAGAGACACCTTTTTTAGGGTAAATTTATTTTTTAAGAATGTTCTTATCATATCATTTTTGATTTTTTGTTTTGAGATTAGTGCATTAGATTTCTTTTACCTTAGTACTTTGTGTGAGTGTTGTTTGATTGTGCTTGCAGAGTCTGGGGGTTGTAGAATCATTCTTTTGCTTTAGTATCTCATTTTTATTCAAAAAATCCAAAAATATTTTTTTCTTTGCATCATTATGCATTGGACTTTGCACTTTGCATGGTACTTGCACTAGGCTTGCTTAGAGAAGTATTAGTTAGGATTTCATATAGGAACAACTGCATTTGGCATTTCAAGAGAATTTTGCATTTCAGGTAGTAGCATGCCCTATTTTTCATTCGACACAATGCATTTGCATTGATTGTTAGGTGTGCATTTTACTTCATGTTGCGTCATAACACCATTGGTTGCACGGTCATCTACCTTTTTTTTTGAGTAATAAAGCCAAATAAAATCAACACTTAATTAAAATGGATTACACTATTTTCTTTGATAGGGTACACCAACAAGATTAGGTTTTAGGGTCTTGGAATAGTTCATTGTGAGTAAATTCTCCAAGACCACTAAACAACAACATGTATGTGTCTATCTAGGTGAGAGTGTGAAATTCCTTGGTATAATTAGTGTTTCTTAGGATCCTCCTCTTATAAGGGCATTAATCATGAGGCAATGTGAGTGGTTATTGATTGGGATGACCCCTAGTCATAACTGAGTAGCACCAGAGATATTTCTAGGATTGTACTTGTATCTGGGGGCTCTTTCGATAGCTTTGGGCTTTGCTACCCTGCCCATACGGTCAATCTTTCCTGCGACTGTCCTCCTGAGCATTGATTATATTGAGGTGAACTTAGTTTCCTTACCTAGGTTATCAAGGGGGTACTTTGTAGGGGTTATTCTGCAGGTGTCTTGGCTAGGCTGGGGTTAGACAACACAGTCACTATATGTGTTGAAGATGAGGCCACAAAAATTGGTTACGAACCTGCGCTTGTTGTGTATGGGAGTCTCAAGCCTCTCCTAGGTGAGACATACCTGCTTCATTCGGGAGCTCACAAATCCTACCCTTGTTTTCTTGTGATTGGCTTTAGATTATATTGGTGTATGCTCTGTGCATGTTATCTTGCTTATGGTTTGCATGATTAGAGATTCTTTTTCATTTTTTGAGTCATTGTGGATTTGAGTGAAGCACCTCATCGTTCTCGTCGTTTAGCAGGACTTCCACCTTCTACATCTCCTCCTCCTTTGGGAGAGATAAATAGACGGTCCAGGTGGAATAATCCTCACATTGATTCACACATGATGGGAGATAATGAAGATGAAATTCCTGAGTTGTCTTCTCCACCTCAAGATGTTGGGGAAGAGGACCCTACACCTGTATATGACCCTTCACTAGATATACCTACACATTTTGGGTTTGATCCTTCATAGGATAGACCTACCTACTTCGGGTATGATCCCTCATTCACAGGTTGTCGGTATTGGATACTGGGTGACAAGACTCATCATGAACCTGCAAGCACTAGTTATGTTAGTTATGGCATGTCTGGCATCCCTGCACATGATCCAGCACATTATGCCGAGTCAGAATATGATCCTAGCACTATGCTTGGGGGCATTCCCATTCATTTCCATGTGGAGAGATTTGGGAGCACGAGTCACATTACACCCTCCATCCTGGCGATGGAGGTCACATCTCATGTTCATCCTAGACCTGGTGTTAGTACTCCTATTCGGATACCAAAACCAACATGAGTGACTATAGGGAATACCACTTATGTGATTTCACATATCCCTTCGTCCTCTATTCCTATTTATTTGAATGCTATTCCTCCCCATCATTCACATTGTAGAAATTCAGGCCTGCAGTAGATTAATTTCACTCACAGCAATTAACAATTGATCATGCAAATTATCAACAATGGAGACTGAATATGGAGCTGTAACAAAAAATTATATTAACTGAGTGTACAATAGCCAACCCTGTAATAACATAGGCTGCCGAATATATATAATACATGAGCAAATCGAATACATGAGGAAGCATCCAAATCTAGCATAAAGCAGGCTTACCCAAAATAGGCAAATCCCCCATAGGTGTAAAAAGCTGATCCCAAATCTATCAAGGACCCCACGAATTAGCAAGGGCGCATGGGCAAGCTAAAGAGTGGTCAAATGGAAGCTCATACATGAAAAAGCATGGAGGAATGAGTGGAGGAGGAAGAGGCAACAAAGCTGATTCACCTCACCTAGTCTTGCTTTCCTATGTGCCTTAAAACACTGAAAAAGTATGGAATAAAGCAGAAAAAGCAGATGGGCGCCTAGGAGGCCAGGAATAAAGTAGATTTGATTCCTAAAGCTCTCAAGGGAACTACATGAGTCAAAGATGGCAAGTTTGACCTCTATGGATAGGCAATTAGCAACTTGCACATGGTGGGATTCATGGACTAGGCAAATAAGACAAAATAAATGAAATAATGTCTAAGTGGGTAAATACTATGGGTTGATTATTCTAACACCCCCCCCTTAAGCCTGACTTTATGAGTAATAAATCAAAATATAGGGCCTAGCAACAAGGCTTAGTCACCCTTTACATACTGCAATGTCCATATGAACCAAGGAAAGAGGCAAAACCAACTTGGGAAAATCCTCCCTTAAACATGGACTGAAGGAACTGTAAAACAAAATTGTAGAATCTTGTCTCCACTCGTGCTTTGACAGCATGATCAGCAATCCCCAGCAGTGATTTGAGATTGCTGAAAGTCTTCTCACAAAATGATTTTGTGAATATGTCAGCTACTTGCTCTGAAG